>PNEQ01002655.1:0-10602 GCA_003012365.1 Medauroidea extradentata | reverse complement strand
TAATTTTTATTTTTTATTTTTTATGTTTATTTTTATGTGTTGTATGTTGTTTTATGTGGTTTTTATGTTGTTTTTATGTTGTTTTTTATGTATTTGTGTTCCCCTGACTGTTGTTTGTTTATGGGGGTAAATTTCAAGGCCTTCGGGCTGTTTTTGCCCTCTGTAAATTTGTTGTAAATAAATAAATAAATAAATAAAAAATAAAAAAATGCTCAAGTGAAAGCGAAGTCATTTTTTGCAAGCAGTAACCAGTTTGTTGCACGAGCGCAGCTGTCTACAAGCTACAATGGCATGTATTTATTATTTTACCATTGTCTTGCAAATTTTTAACTCAGTTTTCATTGCAATCTTATTAAAACATATTTCACGGGAATTTCTTAAATTTTTTGGAGAAGCAGGACAGAGACAGAAAAGATAGATGGCTCAGCAGTGTTAAGTCATCTCTCTTCTCACATGTTGATGGTGCGCAGGCGGCCTAACACACCAGGCACACACTTGACGCGTGTTCCACTGGAAATTTTTACAGTTTTTTTTTTCATGGCTTTGTCTTACAAACTGATGGCAACTGCGGTATGTTATAGTTGTTGGCTAACAGACTGTTTTAAAATTACCTTAAATTACCTTAAACTTGCCAGAGGATTTAACTTTTTTTTTGCAAAGGAGGGGTGAGAATGTAAAGAACATGAAGTCGGATCTAACAAAACATCAATTTAGAGCAAATATTTTCGGGTGATTTGTTAAACTCGGAATGAATAACACATGTTTTTGAGTTAGCTGATATTTCAGGTTGTTAACAGCACCAGTAAAAAAACTAGTGACCCTTTTGGCACTTCTTTCAATAAAGTGTTCACAATGAAAATTATGAAAAACTTTTACCTGTTAGGATGTGACTTAGGAAGAAGAAACTGAAACTGCAGAAGGCTCATTCCAGCTGATAAATCTGTCAGCTGAAGACACATCACTTCATACGAGATGTAAGCTCGACGCACATAAACCTGCAAACATAATGCACGCCATTATCTTCATCATTCATAGGAAAACAGGAGATGTTGCCAAAAATTCTTAAAAAATTATATAACATAAACATAAAAAAACTGACATTGCAAAGCCATCCTCAAGCCATTATTTTAACACACTAGTTTTAAAAGCCATTTTATAAACACCTGTAAAACACTGTTAGCTTTTCAGTACTTCTACATTAACGAAAAGCAAAGTAACTTTGAATTAAAATTTGGACAGCATAAAAGACACAAGCACTCAAACAAAAATAAAAATACAGTCAACAATTCCATGCTTACATGCACATCATCTAGGATGCGTACTATACCTCAAGTGCTGCACTACACACTGCTTTGTTCGAGTGGTAGAAAAATTCATGGAGAATATCAAAAATTGTCGTTTCTGATGTTATAAGCTTCTGCAAATTTTCAGGGTGGAAGCTATGACCATACATGTCAACAGCGGACAAGAATATAGACTCCATTTGGTTGTGACGCAACTCGTACGCTGGTTGGTGGGCGGCTATCAACACCTATTGACCCACACAAAAATTACTTCACATGCAGAACAGCACAGTAAGTACAATTAAATGGGCAAAACTAACAAACGATAACAACTATGTACCTGCCTTGCCCTCAGAGCAACACGAGATTGCTCACTCCGATTCAAAGATGTCAAATCATTCAGTATTGATGCCAGCTCATCCGTTAGGCCAGGTTCATTTGACCACAAATGATCTATTAACAAAGTGACCAATAAATTCTTCTTGGACACCTGAAAATAAAACCTACTTTCAGAAACAGAACTGAGCATTCAAAACTATTTGAGCTTTGTACATGAAAAAGACTATGACACAATGCGCGGAAGCATGTTTCTGTGGCGTTTCTCCGAACATGTCAAATTCCTCAGGCGAAAAATAGACATTAGAAGAGTTATGTCTACTCTTCGTCCAAGGAAGCCGATCTGTTCTGTGAAACGCCATGAAATACGCTTCCATATACTATAGTATGTCTTCTTGCTAATATGTGCCATTACCAAGCTCCACAATACCCTACAGGTACTTGTGTTTCTTCAATTTGAACACTATGTAATTACAGTAAAACCCTGTTAAGAAGTTTCTGAAGGGACTGAAATATTTTAACTTCTTAGCTGGAAATACTTCTTAAAAATTACTACTGTGTACATAGATATTGTAAAAATTATTCAAACTTATTAAGGGGGAAAACTTCTTAAGTGGGAACTTCTTAAGAGGGTTTCACTGTAGTTGCCTAGCTACCTGTGTCTCTTCTTATCAAGCTTTGAATAACTTATGGGTTTGAATTCTGCAAATGTTTTCTGAAAAATAAACTGTACTAAACATTCACTTTATGGAGACTTCTTTACACATATACAGCATGGTAAACATACAAACGAAGAACACAAAAATAAAAGAGCATAAAAAAGTTATCTTGAAACATTAGCAAGATATATTAGATATCTCAATATAGAGGGCTAAAAAGCATCAACATTTTCATGTTAAATTGGAAAGAAAAAATAAATAACATAATTATGATAAAGTAGCTATGGCAAATTTAGAACAGGATGATCTTTCCATCTACTACAACAAAGTAAGGCATGATTGCTGATACACCTGTTACGTACTGTAATAAACTACGTATTACGTCATTTTTTTAGCGTGTATAATTTGGTACCTGATAGTAAAATGTATACATACCGTATTTCTTTACCAAAGCCCCAATTTCCATAAATGTAAATGCAAACTTCGTACAATACAGAATACAACTGATATTGTAATTTTTCAGAAACACTTGATGATGATATAAAAAATTCTCTTTACACCATGATAAGTAAAGTAATACATAATATAACAATCCTGGGTGCAAATCGTCCGTCCGCATGACCGTTGGTGTTTATAATTGCATTGTGTGTTTTTCATTGTTGTTAACGAAATGCCACGCAGAAATACAAGAACTGATAAAATCTTACAACTTGCAGCTGAACAATTAGTGCAACAGGAAGATCATGTGGTACAGGCAACCTTCAACTTTAGGTAATCAACATTTTTCTACTATACAATAAGACGCGAGAAATAGTTCCATATTGCAAAATAAACTGCCGTCAACATCAGGTAACGAGCATTCTTCTACTATACAAAGTAATGTGAGAGATGGTTCGATATTATCGGATGAAATTGATAGTGATGATTCAGCTCGAGACTGTACTTACGAACCAGGTTCTTGTGAATCCGATTCCAGTTCTGATCACTTGTCAGGAACAAGTCATTCTTATGTCAGTAAAGATGATGGTATACGTGGTACTGTTATGCCAACAGCTAGCTTTACTGGAAACAATACACCAACTCGTAACTGGTCTTCTATAAATACAGGCACTTACTAATTTGAATAGTACCAGGGAAGTTGTAAACTTAATGACAGTTATATTTCTAGCTCTCAAACTCCAATTCATGTTTTCAAATAATTTATTGACAATGACATAACGGATATTATTGTCAGAGAAACCAACATTTTTGGCTCAAAACAGTTCAACAGTGAGCACCCTAGTAAATCTAGAATAAAGTTGTGGTCTGATACAAACGAACAAGAAATGTATACTTTTTTAGGCATCCTAATTTCGATGGGTTTAACAACTGTACCGCACAAAACTGATTATTGGTCGAAGGACCCAATGTTCCATAACAAATTAGTTTCACAGCTATGTTCAGGGACAGATTTTTATTGCTTCTAAGATGTTTACATTTTCAAAATAACGAGGAGGCCGACGAAACAAACAGAATCTATATAATTAAAAAAATTGTGGCTCTGTTAGTCAAAAAATATAATAATATTATGAAGGCAGAAAGAGTAATCACAGTTGATGAAAGCATGGTACCGTTCCGCTGTCTGTCAGTATATACCTAACAAGACCCACAAATATGGGGTAAAGCTTTAAAAGTTGTGCACACCAAACGGCTACACATTAAATATTATTGTCTACACAGGAAAGGGAAGCAGAAATATATATACAACCCATTCACTTGCAATAGTCTTGAACTTGTTGGAAAAACTGGATCCTAAAGGACATATTGTGTTTGCAGACAATTTTTATTCTAGTATAGAATTAACCAAAACATTGTACGGCATGAAGATTTTGTATTGTGGCACATTGCGGGCTAACAGACGAGGGATACCAGACGGTTTTGCAAATAAAATAAAGAGAGGAGAAATTGTAGGTAAACAAAAATAAGATGTGAAAATCATAAGATGGATGGATAAGCGTCCAGTCCTTACTATTTATAGTGATCTAACACATGATAAGAGTATGATTCCAACAGGGAAAACCAATAGGAAAGGTGAAAATGTAGTAAAACCGAAGTGCATAATCGACTACAAAGCAAAAAAAGGAGTGGACTTGAGTGATCAGATGTCTTCCTACCATACAGTGCTCAGAAAATCTTTGAAATAGTATCGGAAAGTAGTGTTAGAACTACTTTTGGGTACAACCATAGTAAATATATGATATGAGAGCTGATACAAAGTTGGGGATAACGGAGTTCAGGCGGCAGTTGGCAGAACATTTGGTGACGCAAACTCATATTCAGGATATGATTTGAGAAATAAACAAGAAACGTGTGCACACATTCCTGAAACCCAATGGAGCTTAACGAAAGCAGAGGAAGGTTTGTAAAGGTTGCAATGATCGGCTCCGCAATGATCGGCTCCGCTCAAGTGGGCTTGACAGCAGAGACGCAGATAAGAAGGTCAGAAGAGTAACAAGTTATTTCAATGACTGTCCAAACAATCCAGGATTTTGTTTAACATGTTTCAATGATTTTCACAAATGACAAGTCAGTGAACTATGACTGTACATGAACAGTGTAATGGAACCCATAAAGACTGAAGTATTTGGCCATCCTCCCCCACCTTTTTCTAAATTTGTATCTTCTTTTTTTTTCCCCTCATATTGAGGTCCACCCAGCGTCTGTACAGGTGCCCAGACCCCGGCATACTAAGCTAGGTGTTCGGTGGTAAGTAGGAGTATAAGTTGCCCGGTTAAGTGGAGAATCTGGCCTGTATTGGCAATTTGTAATCAGAATGTATATAGGCTAGGTGGAGTGAAAAAAAATCAGTATAATTACATGCATGAACTGAGGTATTGCATTTCCTTTTTGTTACTGTGCAGATTACATACGAACAAAAACTTAAATTTAGAATTAAGGGCTTCTTTCTGTAATATTATGTAATTTTGTACCACTATGTAATTCTGTTATCATGAGCCGAGCCACATATTTTCTCTGCTAAAATTTATGAGTAATCTTTGTTAATGTTAAAAGTGTATCCATACCATTTAATGTTAGTTTTATCTAAATGTAATTGAGAGTTGAGAGCATCCCGTATGATGTATTGCACTTGTGGGCAGCGGGCGAGATACAAAGTAAATAGGTACCACAATTTATATGTAAGTAGTTTACCCTTCGTTGACATTTGTATTAAATTTGATAAAGTAATGTGTAAGTTGGGTGTTATATTTTAGTCTGGATACACTAGCAGGAATTAAATTCATTATTTTTTGTATGCTGACAATCACCATGTTGGAAGCATGACCACAAGGGAGGCTAGGCGGCCACTGCTCGGCCTTAACAGCGTGGGCACGCTGGAGGTCGGACATCTCTTTGCGAGGCGCAGAGATTTTTTTTTTTGTTTGTTTTCGGGCTGAGTCAAGTTTTTGTGGCCGACACTTTATTTTTGTTAGTCTGTAATAAAGTTGAGCACGTGGTCGTGTAATCTCGTGTGTAGATATATAAATACATGTGCATTAAACTGCAGTGTTGAATTCAACATCGTCGTTCAGATTATTTTGTCTACAAATTATTTACGCACCACCTACGAACCACCCCCAAGTTTTCATTGAGATAAGAGGTCTCTGCCTACTGCTGTGGACCGCACACACGACTGTGGTTGCCTGAGCTGTTATCTGCGTGGAAGGAGTAGCACCACAAGACAAGAAAAACTTCATATGTAGTGAATACATCTTATTTAGCAATAGTTTGCTAAATTTTGTGGTATTTGTATTATGTTTAAAACAATGTTCATATCAGAAATTATTGTTATTTTATAACAAAATTTTTTCATACATGTTCTCATAGATCCAACACACTGTGCGAATATTACGTATGTGGCTTTTGTTAGCTAATATAGCCTTCTTTAATTTTTGCAAAGTTTTCGTACGAACATTTATAATTTATTATTTGCTGTGCTTGTATTTGAAAAGTTATCATAACCACAAAACTTTGTGCTAGTTATTGCTGCTTTTGTAATAATAGCATTTATTATTTTTTGTACAATAGTTTTTTTATATTGTTGCTATGTTAACAGCACTCCGTAAGATATTCTTCGCTGGATTGCTATTTTTGTTACTTTTGTCAACTTTTACTCTTTGTACATTAATCATTTCATGTCTCCATTCATTATTTTGTGTAAATAAATATTTTTCCCAAGCGTTATCCTATAATCAATACTCATTTTAGATTTTTTTAAGTTCAGTAAGCATTTTGTCTGGTAAATACCATGGGAGACACGTGCGGTTCACTTCAGTGAACGACACAACTCCCATCCACAGTAAAAGAACCAACTCATAATAGTTCACATGCTACTGCACAGATCGCGCCAAACATCGTTTGGTGTACATATCTCGAGGGATACCTATGTACCACACCAGAGTTGGGTCGCCGTACTGTAGTCGGGGATATTTAACGCACACAAGTTATGTGTTCAATTTTGCCTCCAGCAGTCAACGTGTTAATTCAGATTTTACAAAGCTCACGCATATGCTACGGACTGAAAATCTAGGCCTACACCAACAAAATGGTAACATACCACTCTCAAAACAAAGTCTACATTCGCCCCTGAATTTTATGACAAGGAAAAACACACAATATATTGAATTTCAATACACAGTTGTAGATATATGTAGTACAAAAAAAAAAGACAACCCTAAAATAAATTTTCAGCACTATAGCAGAATGAAAATACCATCACAAATTCAGGTAAATTTCCTACTAGCAGGCAATGCAAATAACACTAACAAATACAGTAAAATAATAAAATATGAAATACTGCCACTTAAATCGTAGATGATCCACAATAAATGTCATTCAAAAATTTCTACATCTCAAACATTCTAAATGTTAGGTACTGTAAATATTAATACCTACATTCAAAACTAGAACTAGGTTAGTTAAAAAAAATTCGAACAATTATATACCTATTGTATATGATTTTAAAACCAAACCCTTT
Organism: Medauroidea extradentata; assembly: GCA_003012365.1. Taxonomy (NCBI): domain Eukaryota; kingdom Metazoa; phylum Arthropoda; class Insecta; order Phasmatodea; family Phasmatidae; genus Medauroidea; species Medauroidea extradentata. Next base: position 3,310 of record PNEQ01002655.1, on the reverse strand, counting down.
AGTAACTGGCTTGTTAAAGAGACCCTGACACTGAACAAATTACGTACCTAAATACATAAATTGAACAGCTTGATCTACATCTGAGGAACAAAAAAACATTTAAGCAACCAAATGTAAATTAAGTGAGGCATAATCCGATTATAATTTTTCTGAAGGAACTCAAAAAATTACTACAATACTTTGTAAATGGAAAAAACATAAAGAGGGTATGCAGTTTCTTATTATAAAACAGTTTTAGGGACCAAATGAAAGTAACCTTATAACCAGGAAAACATTGTGCTGGGGTTTCTCCCCACCGAACTTGACTTGGTGCTTTGACCTGGATTAACGGGAGCAATAAACTACTTTTACGGCAGCAGACGTGTGTGCGCGCGCTGGATGCTGGGGTGTGGATCTGATACCTTCGGCCAAGCTCGGGCCGCATCGGAACTGTTCGGGCCGCCCTCCCTCTCCTGGCCCTCCCCTCCTTTCCTTGGCCAGCGTCAGCTGGTGACCCGCCGCGGAGAGGCACTCTGGTCTCCGCCTCCGTCCGTGAAAGGTCGTGTCCCTCTCGGCACTCCGTCGGTAAGTGTACAGTTTTGATTCGGGTGCACGGGTCGTCATCTTGTTGCCGGCTCGGTAAGCCGCGTGTTTACCCTATGTTATTTAGTAGATTCTTTAGGTTTGATTAATCCATTATGACGTACCGGCGGCGTGTCGAGGGGGCCCGATCTAATTGCGCTATTGATTTGTATGGGCCCTTCAGGCCATGTTGTGGGCAATTAAATGTGTAACCTTATGTTAACTATTGTACACTCTTCCCGATGTCATTGTATGTAATGAGTGAAAATTGATAATACATCGTTTCCACCCTGTATTATCTAGTTTGGTTATTTCGTTGCGTTTACCCTCTCGGGTAACTCGAACCCTTTCGTCTCTCGTGCCCAGTGTGTGGTACAACATAAGTGAGAACATTACAACAAGGTTCTATTGTATTAGGTAGTATTTACTTTAACAAAATGGTGGAGCAGAAAACATTAATATATTTTAGAAAAAATTAATGTAACAATATTTAACTGTTATCAGATGGTCACTGATATTTTTCTTTCCTATCAAACACCCGAAAACATTATACTGATGCAGCAGTTCCTTACCTTCGCATGGGAGAATATGGTGGCAGTGACTGCTTCCATGTTGTCTTTGTACTTCTCTCTCAGAGCTGTCACACACTTGTCATAGCTGCCTGCAAAGAAAAAAAATATATAATTGTAACCACATTTATGTACTTTCTCATTCAACCCAACTAGTCAGTGGTCATCAGCAGAAAATAAAAGTAGTTGCGCATGAGGAATTCCCTTTCTCTAATTTCTGTATAAAATATTTTTTAACAACTAAGCTATCAAAATACACTATACAAAATATCTAATCATCATAATTTTATTACAATAAAAGTAAATATAAACAAGAATCTTTGATTCCATGAATGCAAATAGTCATGCAATGAGCAAAATGCTCATGTGTATCAGCATGTCAGCACCTAGATAACTGAAAGTCAATTACGCATAGCCCATAGCACCAAACGTAGTTGGTATCAGATACAATTTGAAAACAAAGCTTGGTTAGAGTACAAGGCTGCTTCCCCTCTTCTTTAAACATAGACCCATTTCCTTTTATTTTCGGAGTAAGAGAAAACCTCACAGTGTCACCACAGACAGGTTCGTAAATAACTACAAGATCAATTTAAGTACATCTAGTAAATAACATGCAATATAGTCACATAAAATAAGTTAAACCCCACAAAAAACGCCCTCCATGAATATCAGATCTAAGGGAGAGGATTAAGAGAGAAGATCAAACAACTCCCCTCCCCATCGTAACAAAATTATATTAAAAAAAACTGATACAAATTGCCCTGTGAACGTTTTAAAACTTAAGTGAAATTTTTAAACAGTTTAAATTATGGTCTTACATTTATTACCTAACATTCTCCTGAAACTATTATTAGACTCAGTTTTTTCACACTTCAAATAGGATCTAGGCCAGTATATCTAACTAGGTAATGGGAGCATGACAATATTGCCCCCAAACCAAAAGTCTACATCCACTTCCACCCTGCTTTACATTGTGAGGTTACGGGAAAAGAAGTTTCACTAATAAAAACTGGTTTCTGAGGTAATAGTGTGCCAAATTTTGTTCAAATATATACACAATCAGAAATACCATTGAACAACATGTTATCCAGGTTTCTTTCATACACAGAAATTTAGTTCCCTATACCTTACAGAGCATGAAATACAAGACATAAAGAAAAAAAATTTAAACTGCTACGTACAAGTAATCCCAATATAAAATTGTTTCCTTATTTTACTATTTTAAATAAAGGGAAATCTTATAGCTGGTAAATACCATGAGGCACAGAAAAGACTATAACTATGACCATCAGATGCAAACCAGTCCAAATTAACTAAGTAATTAAAATGCATTAAATCATTCTAAGTATAAGTCACATTCCATTAGCTGAGTCATATGGTACCTAAGAGATTAAGAGCAAGGAGTAAGGTTTTCTGAGAATGATACAGTGTTAAATATATGTAATGAATATTTATCATGCCAGATGCAATGGTGGTAACTTTAAGAAGAATACGGTACATCATTCCTAGTAGGAATTTCCCACCACTTACAGTGTTTATTCATGGATGCCAATTGTACTTTCACTTGTTTAAAAATTACTTACTTTATTACAAGTAATTGCAAGACATTAAATAGCCCTAACACAAACTGTTGTACTACCACTCGAACATGAGGCCTGGCTACAACTACTCAGGAGATTTCCAATAAATCAATTTAAAAACAAAATGTTAGGCATATTACGTAATTGTAATCCATTAACCACAAGAGAGAACCTGATAGCTTAAGTCAAACCAGCTAATTTGATAAATACGTATTTAAGAATGATTACGTACTGTAACTACAAAACATTTAACATTTTTTTAACAATTTTACAGAACGCAGGATAAGCAAGCTGATGACTTGAGCAATATCAGAGATGACAGTCAGTGAGAGAGTCACAGAGAAAGTCAGTGGGAGAGTCACAGAGAAAGTCAGCGGGAGAGTCACAGAGAGAGTCAGCGGGAGAGTCACAGAGAGAGTCAGCGGGAGAGTCACAGAGAGAGAGTCACAGAGAGAGTCAGCGGGAGAGTCACAGAGAGAGTCAGCGGGAGAGTCAGCGGGAGAGTCAGCGGGAGAGTCGCAGCGAGTCAGTGGGAGAGTCGCAGCGAGAGTCAGCGGGAGAGTCGCAGCGAGAGTCAGCGGGAGAGTCGCAGCGAGAGTC
>PNEQ01002654.1:39627-80278 GCA_003012365.1 Medauroidea extradentata | reverse complement strand
TCATTTTGTATGCAAATACGATTTGCGTGTATCTATTGTTAAATTTGATTCTTTGAAAATTGTGTTATATGTTAGTATTCAATGATGATATTGAAAGTTCATTTTTTGATAAATACAGATATACTTGTTTACGTAGTGAGTTATGTCAGAACTGTCTCTCACAAATAAAAGTATTGTTTTGTGGTAATTTGTAATTGTTACATGTGTCTCAATTTTGAAACACCTTTCAACTAGTTAGGGGTTCACAATAATAACAGATTTAAGATAATTTCTTGTATACCTTAGTTGACTATACACAAAATTGTTGTAAACAGTTAAGGACACTACCAAATATAAATTAAAATGTACGGGTATAAAGTATTTGTTACTTCAGGTTTTTATTCCTACCAGACAACTATATCATACCTCATAATACTTACGAAAAAAAATTATTTCTTGTAGGTTATTCGGAAAATTGTGCACTTTCGCAATTATGGAACCTATTTAGAAATAACAACCGAAGTAATAAATAACGAACATGGGTACTAATAATATAGGCCTAATTGCAAGCTCGACTTAAAATTAATTGAATATTACATATAATTAAACAAGTACAGTATACCTTAATGCCAAAGAAAATACATACTATTAATTACGATTTCTGCAAATATCTACGTACACCTAAAATTTGCTACTGACAGGCACACAACATATTTATTAACAAAACATGGACTTCAGTTACTAAACGGTACCAATTAATTGCTGAAAAAACATTACATATGGAAATTATTTACAAAAAGAATTTGTTGAGTACAGCTTAGTATAAATATAGCCCTAAATATTTTTTCAACAAGAACCGAAGTATTAACCAAGAGTAGTCTGCTTTTCCTGGAATGATAAATATTTTTTAAGTGTACTAACTAAGCAATTGTTTTCGCAGAAATGCCAAGCAGCCGGGCAAAATTGTTCAAGGCTGAACATTTTTCCAGATGCCATATGTATGTATGCCATATCAGTCACTTGTCTTCCATGTCCGAAACACATCTTGTAACAGCGTTGTCATTTGTGATTACATTATATTTTATTAATCTCTGCATTGCAATGTATGACACAAGCAGAGAATATTTAAACAACACCTTCACAAACACACATGAACAAGCACACAGACACTCGTCAAGGTACGTCCGCCCTCTCTCACCGCTCCAGTGCTAAGAAAGACCTTCTGGTCCAGCGCTCACTCTGGGGCCTCCGCAAGAAGGGCCCCAGGGCTGTCAAAAGTCAAAACAAGGACTTGGTTGCTAATTATATCTCCTGTCAGTGCATCCAATTTACCTTGAAGAACACTAAATACTAAATTATGGGCTAGACGAATTACAATAATAAATGCAAAGAAATACCTGAGGTTTACAGAATACATTATTCACATCTCAAACCAGCATCACCACAATAGCTGGTACGCACCGCCATGACATCACATAAAATCACGTGGCCGCATCTTTCCGTTACCATGCTATCTCAGCAGCGGGAACCGACACTCAAATACACAGCCCAAACTATATTACGCTATTGGATGCACCCTCTATCATACAAGTTCCCTATCTATTGCACCCAAAATGAGTAACAATGGTGCGGCCCATCGAAAATACAGACTACAAATTACGTTTAATTAGACAAATTGAATTGTAGGCCTACAAGATTCTCAGTTCATTCTCCCGACTACGGCGTACGAGCTGACGAGTGTGCACGGCACTCTCAGTTCGTTATTTATTCTTAAACTGTAAAACTGTCTTGCTTACGTTAATTCGTAATTGGCATATCACAAACTCACGCTGCAATCACAAATACACACACACACGCCTTCCAAGATAGGCCAGGTTCTTACTAAAAGACCGGGCGACCATAAACATAATAGTATTAGTGAAACCCAAGGGATCCTAGGGTCGATACTGACGCCCGAAATCTAAATATAATCATAAAACTTTCGTAAATTTACGTCACAAAGTTACGGCCTAACATCGAAAACACCGGGAAACAGATACTAAAACAAAATTGGATTTGAACTAGGCTAGATTGGGTAGGCCAAATACTTCACAGGTTATATTTTATTAGCGCTGCACCACGAACCACCTAGCATGCAGCCACATAGCTGGACCCTATGGGTCCGACGGACACAGTTCCAGGAGCCAGTTCCAAAGAGCTCTATGTGGATTCGGATCCAGGTCCAAAAATATCCAGATCTACCAACTTCTACTATGAAGACTACAGTTCATATCAAGAGTTTAAATATGCTTAAATCCTCCATCCTTCATGCAGGCAAAATATCACATGATGCTCTCTGTACCATCTAGACAAATTAAACTGGAGTTACTCTAATGCTTTCACTTAACTCACAAGCACCTCTCTGTCACCTTCACAAGAATTATGACATGACCACACAGGTAAAATACCAGAGCGGACAGATCAGGAAAATGGGTCTGCCAGTACATAGGACCTCCTCCTCTTCCTATCAACGTATCAAAGAACATTTTATCCAGGTAGTCTCTAGTAGGATGTGGAAAATAAGGAGAGCTTTCATCAATTTGAAACATGTATCACTGGAAGAAAATATGGGCCTATTAGATAGACATTCAAAAAGCCAAATCACATGTTCACTGCAATTAGTACTCGAAGAATTCACACAAGTACAGCATGGGAATACAGATTGTTCCGTACACAACTCTTGTGATACGTACTTCAACACTGTGAAAAGCACACATGCTAAACAGAGGGTCAAAAACCTTGCACTGCAGTAATCATGCCAAATAATTCACATTTCTCATACTGAAAAACAATTTTCTCACCCTGTGGCAGCCCCTCAGCATGTATGTTAAAAGTTTGTAGGACCGTACCTGTCAGCATCACACATCCGGTGAAAGTTGTTACCTCTCACCATTCAGCAAGCCAAGTAATGTTCATATATCTGCAAACTTGATTGCAACAAAACCAAAAAATGTAATTGTAAAAACCTGCTGCTCACATGAATGAACAATCAAAAGTAACCATAAACACAGTGTGACATGCCCATTTCCATTGACATACTGTGGGAAAATTATATGATTTATTTTTGAAAAGTTAACTTATTATTTTTTATTTTATTATATAGATTTCGTAAGTCGTCGATACTGAAGTTGAAAATCCAGCATGCAGAGACATGTGTGGCGATGCAGCCACACCGCACGCTCAGCCTGGTTGTTGGATAGGGGAGGAAAGAGTGGCCTCCTGACCTTGGCTTGTCTTGTTCTTGCTCTCAGCTAGCTGTGTGCGCATGACCCATACTGCTCGCCTGGCACGAAGCATACCGGCCACAACAGAACAGCTTGTATTATTTACATGAAAGTATACTGCAAAAATTTATAGCCTTTTAGTGCAGCTATTAAGCCTATGATCTTTGGTTACTGCAAGAATTATTGCATTATGTTGCCATTACAAGATTTTAAGTGATACAGATAAAAGAGTATGAAAAGAACAAACACTTCAAAAAATTTCTACATTTTTGAAAAACCAGTACACGTATTACAAACGCGAATTTGAGGCCCTTCAAAAAGGCTAAAAACGGACTTATAAAGGTGCTGTCACGTATAAAACGACTAAATTATTCATTACTTAAAAAGACCTGGGTCTACAGAAAAAATTATTAAACTATGACACTTGGCACCAGTTTAATACTCTGCACTGCAGGTAGAGGCGAAGTGGTTTCTGGAGCGCTGGTCAGCAGTCGCTCACCTATTAAGCGAGCATAAACAAAAACCTTAGCCCACTTGCCGCAAACAGCGACGGAACTAGCTGTATTTGCGTCACAGGCCATTTTACGCATCAGCACATCCACATACCTCACGTACCAAGTGATCAATAACACAGTGGAAGTTGTCAAGGTCAAGTACTAAGGAGAAGGCAACACTCAGGAATGCAGCTGGGGGTGGCGACAAGCAGACAGCTGTGTGGTCGTAACCACCACCCCGCTGCTCTGCCTTGCCTTCTCAGCTCCCTACAGCAGGTAGGTACTGTCCGAGCTCAATTCAAATGTGCATAACCTGATGTGAAGCTAAAGAAAAATAAATATGAGAGAACGCCGGATTGGTTTTTTTTTTTTTTTGCTTCTTTTACGACTGAGTGTCGTGCTGGTCCTTTTTTGTTTTTGTGATGTAATGAGGGGAAAAAAGAACAGTGTCTTCTCTTAGACCCCTCCCCCCTCAAATCCCCTGGGCCCTCACAAGACACGACGGAAAAAAAGACGATGACCGAGATAGAGTGGGAGGAAAAAAACAAACATGAGGCTCTGCTTTGTACCCAGAAAAGTAGCAAGTTGAACGTGACTATCAGACAGTTATTGCCAGATTGGGGAGGGGGGGTAAGGCTGCAACTGCGAGCGACGTATAATAAACAAGGCACAGTAGTTGATGCGTGTGCACACAAGCACAACGTGGTATAAGAGATGAATGGTTATTGGCTGGTGTGGACAGTCTGGAGGGGTGTTCTCTATTTTTAGCAGTGCGTTTCTTACAGTACAGCACTCCCCAAGGAAAACACAACATGGATAACCAACAAGTGGAACACTCATATTATTCAGCAGATTTTCCTTACATTTTCCAATTTTTTGACTTGAATTTTTTACGCAAAAAAGTGTTGTAAAAGCGGGATGGTCACAATAAAGGGGGTTGTAACAACTGGATTTTACCGAATAGTACACATTTCACATGCCAGAAACACTGTATACACATATATACTTAAATCAGAATATAAACTTATAAATCAATGACATGCAAAAAACTGTTACTTGTAAGGTATTTGTTTTATACAACATTACCTCAGTAGCAGTTTGACTAGGTGAAGTAATGGAACAGCAGAATTATGTTTCTCATGAAGAGAAGCATCTTTAGCACGCTTTGATTCTGTTTCCAGAAGTGCTTGGTCTGATAGATGTGCCTTTCCTGTTCCTTTATCTTTTCCACCTTCATCTGTGAGTTCAACTGCAAAGTGAACACAAAACGAATAACAACTTAATCACCTTACTAAATTTTATAATTACTGGCACTGTTAACTTACTGTTTAAAATCAAAATAAAAGTACAGCCACACATTGCATGTAGACAATATATGTTACACATTGATCACCCTCACCTTTTTGGCTTGCATTATTAGTTCACATTGACGCAATGGCATCACGTCCACTTATAAAATACGTTAACGCTCGCCCCGATGTTTAACACTTTACCATTTACGCATAAGGGCACTAGTATTCACACACACCTTTGCCGATTGCAGTGTTGACATTTATTTTCCCCATAAGGATAATACTTTAGCACTTAAGAGTGTGAAGACGAAGCTTTCATTGTGAAACAGTATTTACTTACGCCCAAGTTTTTATCCAATGTTTATTTTCCAAGTGTAACTGCCTTCGTAACAATTGTTAACCTATACCAGTGTTTGTTTACCAATACGGCCGAGTGCCTCGCCAGTAGTGTCAATCCCGTGCACGGACTCTGTAAAGTGAACTAAACAGCGATCATGGGAAATAGGCACGTAAATATCAATTGTACTTATTTGCTATTTCTTACAAATGTATTTTATGATTGTATAAATGTTTCTGTGTATTAATTATAATTTTCAATGGCAATACGCGCATTATAATTCAAGTCGGGAAGTTTATTTAATAACAGAGAAACTTTGTGCCACGACAGAGTATTTCCTTTGTGCGAATGTGGCACACCTGTAGATGCAGACAGCCTCATGCGGCCAATTTGCTAACGGTACTTTCAGACCTCCTCAGGAATATATAAGGCGGGCACTGTGCCCAGATAGTCAGTCTCGTGTCGTGGCTGTCGTGGCGTGAACATTGTGCTCCTGCGACGCTGCACGCCGGGAGGTGCCGTTATTTTCATCGCAACGAAGATGCTGTGGCCCATAGGGGGCGGTGCGATCACGGCAGCCATGCGGCAGCAACCATCTGCAATCGGGCGCGTCCTATTGGTGGCGAATACAGGGTTCCTCGCTGAGGAGTTGTTAAGAATATTTATCAAATACTGACACGTGGACCAACTGGCCAGTGCGCAAGCGCAGTCAACTGCAGCGGCGGGGAACTGTACAGCTCAGCATGAAGTTGGAAGATGGGCTCTGCGGGAAGCAGGCCAATGGTCAAGGCGGCCTGGAGGGATCTGGAAGTGCTGAAAAATATGAAGTGTAGCAAATCAAACTGCTGGATCCTGCGGGCTGTGGACTGCAGGGCGCGTGGGGAGCGAGAAATAGAATGCATCGGAACTTGGGCCAACGTCATCGGTGACCTTCGACGTCGGGGACGGTGGACCTAGCCCGCCACATGGTAGATCCTGAATGTCTAGCCTGCCTAGTTATTCATTCAAGACCGAAGGATTATATTGGAGAGGAGGGTGGGGATGGCTCCCGGGGGTAACGCCCCCTCTCCACCCCGGCAATGAAAGGTTTACTGCTGTCTGCGAGAAGAGAGAAGATGGAGCCTGTGTAAAGGCTGAGATGTACAGTTTTCTGCTGCTGTGGCCAAGAAGTAGGTTGGCCCTACATTGCTGTTTTGAATATTGTTGTGCCAAGCTTGCCTGACACGGGAATATCTCTAACAGCTCGGCAATCGGACAAACTGGCTTTGTTCGACTTGTCGCCACCAGAGGCGCTCAGACCAAACTGGCGAAAACAGGCTCACTGAGCCGCCACTCTGGACTGAGCCACCGGCCAATCCCATCTCACTTCACCAGCCACCTCATCTTTCCTAGTGTCCTGGCAACAGGAAGTCGGGCCACACCTATTTTTTCCCCTGCCTACCATTTAATTTGAGGATATTTTTATCCCTGCAGCACCTGTCGTACAACTTTTCCCAGAACCCCACCCTCTTTGAGCCGATTTTTCTGTGCCCTTATTCTGACTCTTGCTCTCTTCGGGGGGAGGTCACTATCCCAATCACGGCCGTGGCCTCTTTCAGCGATGCACGCCACCTTTTCCTTAGATAAACTGCAACTCAGGTGTATGAGGCTCTGCCTTGAGACACACTCAGTCCCCATCCTTTCCTTCGCTTTAACGACTAATACATGTCGGAGTACCCATTAGACTGAAATGGGGTACATGCTGACGTGGCGGGATATGGGGGCCCATCAGATAAAAAAAAATCAGATAGTCAGTCGTCAGAGGCTCGGCCTTTGGGCCGGGTCATCCTTGCACTCCCAACAGAGTTCGTTGGCAGCTTCTCTGAGCTTCCATCTCTCAGCACACCAGCTTCTGCCACCCCCTACCTCTCTGAGGTGACTTCTTGAAAACGGACACTCTCATCCCCCCTGCCTACCAGAGGTAACTTCTTGAAAATGGAGACCCTCACCCACTACCTATCCGAGGCGAATTCTTGAAAATGGAGACCATCACCCCCCTACCTATGCGAGGTGGTTTTCTTGAAAATGGAGATCCTCATCTACCTCGTAGTGACTTCATGAAAATGAAGTCCTCCACTCTCCTACATTGTATCTTTACCTACCACGCCTGCTGAGAGCCCGGGAAGGAAGGGAACTCACACTTCAGCGCCACGTATGAGTAAAAGGAATCACGCCCTAAGTAATACCAGTTCTAAAGCGTTAGTACGCACTTCGCCGCCGCCTAACGCTGTTGAACGTTACATAATACAGTAAACTTTCCTTGGGATCAGAGAGGTTGCCATATAATAACCAATATTCCAGTATTGTTGTTAGACAAGCATTGTCGACGGCCGCCGTGCCTAACGGCAAGAGACTATTGAAGAATGTAAACTTCTTGAGATCAAAGAGATGATCACCACACAATTTCGGCCACGATTAAGACCTTAATTCTACCCAGTATCTGAATGGCCCGGAGTGCCATGTAATGTTCTATGCATCATAGTATATTCTGTGGAGTTGTACTGTATTTCCAAGTTGTCTTGTCATTATTATCGTATCTCATATCGAGACTCCAGTGTTATGAAGTTATGTCATCAAGGTGTGATTGACTCAAACCCTGACTAGAGACCATGTACCAAAGCTAGTGTTGTATTTATCATGCTGTGACAGGTAGTGTACCTGTGTTCATGAATATAAACACCCATGAAATGAACTACTTTGTTTTCTCCTTTATGAGATCACCTTGTGTACCAACCTTTGATATCCAATACAAGGCGAGTGATATCCCGAAGAAATAAAAATAGTACATATTTAAATACCATTACCCAAGATATGTAGTACAACGTACAAATTTGTGTTAACATATCTAACAAATGTTGCTAACAAATTACAAAGGCATGTGACATAACCACGAAATGTTGTAATATAACCCACAAAAGAATATTACTTACCAGAACGTACTAAAGTTTACGGAATGCAAAAAAACATGCAATAAACAAGTACAAACCCATCTGTGGTCACTTCCAGCTTTCCTTCAAATTTTTTTAGTACTTAGTACTAGGACAGTATTTTTACTCAGGCGAAATCTCATAACAAATTCATGGTCATCTATTTACATGTGATTTGGGCGTTCACGAAAAAGTCTTGGCCAGTATATGAAATCTACTATTTCTTCATCATCATCTTCAAACAATAAATTTAAATCATCTGGCATCATAACCTAAAAATTGTCACTGTTTATATCCTTGTTTGTTTTAAAAGTTCTGTTTAACTCTCTAATCAACACAGCTTCTTATGATTAAGATAACCAATGGTTACCAACTGCTAACCCATTGATTAATCTTAATCAGTACTTGAGAAACAGATATTGTTGCTAATCGTTGGTTAAATTTTAATCGGAAGATAATCGGAAGAAAATCAGAGACTGAGAAACCGGACCTTACTACAGTATATTAAATTATTTGTTAAAAAGAATTCACTAATCAGTAACGCTGGTCTTGGTGGCAACATCATTAACTCATTAGCAGTGATGTCCGATTCCTGCCTTGTACCTTATGATTCCACTAAACCACCTGACGTACAAATTCTTGGTTTTTGAGTCGTAATAATATTTCTTTTAGAGGAAGTTGATTCAAGAGGCTGTAGGAAACTTGACCTTGGGTTTCCAATGACGGCAGTTCTTCTACGTCCTTACCCTTCTCTATTCTCACCCACTGACAGGTCATGGTATTAGTATTATGTCTTGGCTTATCAGATCAAAACTTGCCTTGGGGTGCAGAGCCCACGACAACTAAGGTCGAAAGACTCTCTGCAACTTTAGGGCCAAGCAATTACAGATAGTATGGGGAGGACTTGGGCACTGTGAATAGCAATTTTGCTTCCTAAACGGACGACCCAACAGAAGCTGCCTCTTTGCGGCCTCTCTCTGCCAACCTGTACCTTCCTGCTCTGTTGTAAATGGTGGCATCTAGATACAAGTTCCCAAACAAAGCATTTGTCTCATTTGCTCTCTTCTTCTTTGTCTCTACTGCTTTGAGAGCAAATCACTCATAGGTGCAAAGAAATAGAGGTGCTCCAGAAAGAAAAGAAAATTCATACACTCTACAGGCTATGCCTGTTAACTGTAAAACCTCTAGACCTCGCACAGCGCAGAACTAACCAAATTTATTGTGACCGGACTACGAAATCCCAACACTCAAAAATATGTCGGAAAACTTTAAACTTCCTAGATCTGACTGACTTGTGCAGTTACATCTCAGGCTCTGGGACTGGCAGGAGGCTGACTAGACCACCCCTACAAGAGCCCACAGCTAAAAGAGTGTCTAAGTAGGTTAACTATAAAAGGACAATCTCTAACATATGGGGATAGGGGCGCCTGGCTGGCTGACTATCTACAGCAGGCCATTTTTAGATGTGTAGCCACGAAAGCTTGAGGCTTTGGAGCGGGAGGCCGGAGCAATGGCTGAGTCCGTGTCCTCGTCAGGCAAAAGCTGTCAGGAACAGTGGAGGGATTGGTCCTCCGGATGGGATCTTGCTCCGACAAGAAGGTAAGGACTTGCCATGGTTTGTTGTGACTGGGCAAAGTGGTGAGAGGACTGATTTGGGATGGGTGATCGGGAGAGGTTCGAGGAGAGGCAAAACCTTCAGAGACCTGGTGACCATGACAATCCCCTCAATTCTCCTCACCTCTTTACTTAGCTGCAACAATGTCCCTTTGGATGGAGAATACTTCTGTATAAGGATTAGGATAAGCTTATTTTCCACATCATTTGGGTGAAACGTCTCTGGCAGCCTTCCTCTTTCCTGTCCTTACCCTGGGTAGCCCTTAGTAACTAATAGAAAGGAAAAAAAAGTATCTACTTGGCACAAATAACCTGTTATACCCCAAGGCGCTAGAGGTTTGTGGTAGTGGGCTAGATTGCTGTGTAGGAGCTGTTTGTTTCTCCAGAAGATCTTTCAAGAAAAAGAGAGCATGATGAATAGGTTATTCTTCTAGAGTGGACTGTCATAAAGCTAACCTTGACCCAGTGAGTGACTAGTGAGCGAACCAACAAGGAAGAACTATAACATGCTAGCGCAAGGAGGGTCAATCTTTCATAAATATGGGAAGGCAGATGTCACTTGTCTTAGAGAGGATTTCAGGTTATTATATCAGGTGATTTAATGAAAGTAGAAGAACAAAGTAGTTCAATTTCGCAGGGTGAGTAAATTCAAGAACACAAGCTACAGTCACTTGGAACTTTACAGTGAATATAAAATTTCTTTGGCATTTGCCTACACTCAAGTCTTGGACAACTCACAACTGGTGAAGACAAATTACAAAAGGAGATATAACAATAGTTACGACATCATGATATACAACAATAGGTCACAATGTACTTGTTTGACAGGGCACTTCAGGCCATACGACAAAACTGACTGGATAGGGCAATCCAGGCCATTTTGATACTGGGTTAGATAGAAGGCCTTGCTAGTGGCAGTGGTGATCATCTCTTTGACCCAGAGAGGTTTATAATATTCCATAGCCTCTTTAACAACACATGGCATTGAGGCGATAACTTAAACTAACGATCTGGCACTGCCGACGGTACAAATATTTACTAAGTCTTTACTGGTACACATTAACTTCAAGAGTGTCTTTCCATAACTGGTAAGTGCGGGACAACACCTTAACTAGCATCAAGGGTACATGGAGATATAGACATTGAGACTTGAGGAGCACAAAAGTTAGGTCTCTACTTTAAGCTCAGTATGCAGTAGGCCAAATACGTAAGTGCAGCTTGAGCGTTCCCACCAAGTCAGTCTGGCATCGGTTAAGGTAGTTCGGTAAGGAGTGGGAAGGATGCAGACTTTGGCTCCTTGGGTCAGGCAGCGGTTGTGCGAGGTATTGTGGGCAAAGGTAAAGGTGTAGAGGCAGAAAGGATGCAGACTATGGCTACCTGGGTCAGGTAGCAGTCGTGCGTGATATTGCAGGACAGGCGGGAGTGCCAGGCTGACCCCGGCCTGAATACTGAGTCGCTGCCGACTCTGCTGTAGAGCATCCCAACCTTAGATTGCAGTACAGGGCTTATGGCGCATGCTGTTGCCATATTGCAGCCACGTAATGAAGTTCTGGAGATGTACTACTTCATAATTCTGAGTACAGTACTAGAATACTATATTTTACATTTTTTGAACGGACATCATTGTAATTGGTATAAGATTACGCTTCAAAATATGTGTGTAGTAACATTTTTTTATTACTTTAAATTATGAAACAGTTCACATATTACACTGGTATAAATTGTTTAGATTAGCAGCAATAGGCACTTCGTACATTATAATTATTATCACATAGGCTACCTATAATCATTATAACTACTTTTGATAACACGTGAGATTTCGTCCATAGGAGTAGCATCTGTCTGAAGACTAGAATGTGGTTGGGGATATGTTGATGATTATGAAATTGATGATTGAAAACCAAACGTGTAGTAACTAGAAAATCTGGTTGTTTTTTCATTAAGTACTAACTTTTGCTAAAAACACATTTAAAGTGGGAGTTTTATGTAACAGAAGAGTAGGTACATACAGTTGACAATGATGTCAACTTAAGGTACGATCCCTCATTTCCACTATTATTGTGACAGCTTAAACTAGACCAGAAATCGAAAATTTTTCTGTCAGTATTGTTGAAATTCATTTTACTACGATTACATTGTTCTATTAAGACTGAGACAACTAGTGTTGTCTCAGTTCATTTTTAGATGTTTAAGTTGGCAGCTGTGTGGAAATAAATATACATATATTTACTAATGATACATACATACAAAAATTATAAATATTTTAATTGTGTATGGTATGTATGATTATATTTTATTATAATTTATTTTCATTAAATTTTAAAGTAGCAAACCCAAAGTTTGTAGCAAGCCTGCAGGGAACACGCGTGTCGTGGTGGACGGAGGAGTGCGATGTGCAGCATTAGAGAAGAGGGACTTGACCGATGACCATCAAAGAGGAAGGACATTCTTCAGTTTGCTGACTGCGAATATTTTTGTGATATATAATGGTTGGATTGTAATAGGTACCAGAAGTAGCAGGGTTTTGATGCAACCATCGGTAGGATGCGAAGAGGTTTTCTAATATATTTATATATTGGAAATGCGCAGCCAGGCGAAGAATGAGGCACGACGACCATTGTCAACTGCAACAAATTGCGCAGGTGGAACTCCTCAGTGTGTTGAAGGGTGAGCCACGTACTGGATAACGACGTGCAATGGGCGACCCAGTCAACAAGGCTTATGTGGACAATTAACGTAGGCGCCGGTTTTTATAATACTGCCATGAAATCCTGACAGTTAAAGTGACTTGGTTTGTGTACTAGACTAGCACCAATTTAGACTCTATTAACAGATATACACACCAGCGCTTAGTAAATATTTGATGTAATAGATTTTCTGAAGTAAATTGTTATTAATACATATTTTCAATTTTATCGTATTAATTTTTAGTTATCTATTTCACGATTGTGATCAGGCTGGAGATGGGCAATAAAAATAATGCATATTAATGGCGATATGCTCATGTAATGTAATTAGGTTGTATTTGGTTCCTACACAGGGTGAGGCAAGTGTGGCACACCCTACAAGAAGGGTATATACCACAAGACAAAACATTACATTGTAGCCGATTATATACTTAACAGAATTTTCGTCAATGAACTAATTAGCCAAAACCAAGTAATATTTTGTCT
Source organism: Medauroidea extradentata (assembly GCA_003012365.1). Taxonomy (NCBI): domain Eukaryota; kingdom Metazoa; phylum Arthropoda; class Insecta; order Phasmatodea; family Phasmatidae; genus Medauroidea; species Medauroidea extradentata. The sequence continues at coordinate 67,160 of PNEQ01002654.1, read as the reverse complement.
TGAAAAAAAAAATTGAAGACAGTAAAAAACTTGCAAATAAACTGCTTGACAAATTTTTTTGTATTTGCTCTAGTTTAGGTTTTAGATTTATTTTTTAATTTCGTCCCGCTAAACATCGTTGACTACATACATATTATAACAACAAAATTACATAAAATCCTCACAGCATTTTTTTTAAGAATAAAAATTGTTTTACTAGAATAGATTTCCACCAGATTATGCAATATCTTTAGAAACTCTAACAAAAAACTCTAGATATTTTTCATATCCTCTTTATTTAAAACTGTCTTTATATTTATGAGAAAGGAACATTTTCATGCCAATTTTTTGCTTATCATATTTTAATGTTCTATCCAGTTTAACTTATAACCTGTTTAAAAACCCAGAAATTTCATATTATATGTGCTATAAATGTGTAACCTATATTGTGTATTTTAAAGTATAATTGAACCAAATTATTATTCTTGTTGTTCTTTACAATGAAATTTATATACAGTGGAACCTCATTAACACAAACCCTGTTAATACAAATTTGCCATTAATACAAAGTGGTTTTGTGTCCCCTTGGAATGAGATGAGTACTTGAACATTTACTTTAACGCTCAATAAAAAGTTCCTTTACATATAAAACAATATACGTAATATCAATTTCAATGGTTAAAGGAAGTTATGGTGGTGGTAAGAATGTTTGTATTTTGGGTCTGAACATCCTGAAAATATATTTACAAAACTTTTTGAGTTTTAGTAAACACCTATAAACACAAACCTCATTATTACAAACTGCAAAAATTTAGGTCCTTTCAGGTTTATAATAATGAAGTTAGACTGTAATCTGTTTCAAGTAAATTTAATATTAATGCATTTCAATAAACCAACATACATATTTGTCGACATATAGGACGAACCCGCATATAAAACGAGTCATGGTTTTGAAGGCATAAAATCTTGAATAAAAAAAAAAAAAGTAAATGACTAATTTTGAAATTCCCGACAGAAAAATATTTTTTTCCTTTGCCAGAAACATTAAAAATTTAGTTTAAATATTTTCAATGCATTTATTACCGTCATATAAACATCATAGTAGACACATAAACGAATAACATTGGCTAATACTGCTCTCCGGGTGACCAAGAACCAAGGAAATGCACGCTGGCATCATCAGTTGCCGGCAGTTGTGCGCGACTTGGCAATGCCGAACTGAGGCACGCCGCGCACTACATGGCAATGCCGGGCAACAACAGCTGCTTGCAAGGTCATCACATTCCTGTGCGCTGTTGTCTGCCAGCCTAGCACTAGACGGTAGACACATGAATGTGTGGTACGGTACCTAGATCCTCGTTTTTTTCCGCCCGAGTCTCTTGTGCTTGCGAGACAAAGGATGGTAGCATGCGGACCTAGATCCTCGTTTTCTCCGCCCGAGAGTTGTAGGCTGGCGAGACAAAGTATCTCGGCACGCGCTCGCATCGATCGCCGCTTCGCTGCGAGGAAGTGTCCTTTATTATAAATGACGCTCATCAAAATTTCGTACCGTAAATTTTATTAAAATAAACGGGGCACTCGTTTTCATTTGTGACGAAAAACGCAATTCCTTGAAACATCATACAACTCCACAGTTTATAACTTAGCTTTCAAATGATTTTTGGTTACCAAAAATTTTTGCAGCCTCATATAAGACAAGTAGCAATTTTTGAGAGCCAAAAATATGTAAAAATTGTTGTCTTATATGCCTGCAAATACTGTAATAACTATTGCACAAGGAACAGAAATGATTGATCATTATTTAGGGAAGTTTTGTTTGTCATTTTCGGTTTCAACTTTGCAGGTTAGTCAAAGGTACCATGTTGTATGAGGGTCTGGTAAGATGCACTCTACCCCGTGGATCAGTTAGCTCTATGTGGTCCACACACCAGTGGACGCTGTGGCCAAAACAGAGAAAGGTGCTCCCATAGCAGAAGCATTAACCCAGCCTGCGGGTGTATTATGACCTCGCGTCGCTAGCTTGCGACTGCATGCAACTTTGCAATGCATCTTGGTTTAGATAGCGAATTTGTGATTATGACCGTCCGCGTTTGCGAGTGTCGCTATCTTTTGCGAATACGCAAAAACTTTACGACAACGCACTCTCAGCGACGGCAGTTGGCAATGCTTCTGTGGATAAATTCCATCCTCGATGGTAGTGCCACCTAGCCTAACTATTACGTAACAGGTTATATATGCTCCGTTAGATGTCAGTAAGAATCCCATTACAAAACGTAAGCTACGTTTCGGCAGACGTTGGGATCGATCCTACGCCCATAAAAGTAATGTAGCTACAAGGCAACGATGCTAACCAATACTCCAATATGACACTTTCAATATCTTACCTGTGATATGATAACTGTACAGTATTTCCGTTTCAGTAAAACTTTTTTTTAAATGATGCCGTAATAAAGACTTTAATGATGTTTTGTAGTTTCATATTTTTAAAACGTGAATTATCAAACAATACAGCTAACTCGAATGGTCATATCAGTTCGAAATCTACATTTATTTTACAGAAGTCATGTAGTTTTTTAAATAATCTGCCGTTTTATTCGTAAAACAAATTTGCTTAGCATACATATTGATGTAACATACGTATTGGACTGTTTCTACGCCAATTAATTTAATTACAGTTGTTTAAATATGTGAGGTTACGGCAACTAAAGGAAAATGTCCGCCATTTTATCTTAGAAATCTAGTTTGCGAGGCGTAGCGAGCCCTCGAGACGATGTGCTGGTTTGCGACTGACTTTGCTTAGGCTTTGTGATATGTGTGCGTCACGTGGACAGTTCGCAGTCGCAAATAGGGTGAGTTGTAATAGCTTTCATCGCAAAGTCTTGTTTAGCGTGGCTAGCGATCGCAAAACTGCTTTGCAACGTGGTCATAATAGACCCGCCGGTTAACATGCTGGTGGCGGACGCCAGTTGGCAAACCATTCCTAGTGGACACACCCAACAAACCCCACAGAAAAATAAATACCAACTGACAGGGTGCATGAGGCGGCTGTCCCTCCAGAAAAGTTAGCTTTCCGGTCTACCAGTCCCTACTTACTCTTATGTCAATCCCTTAAAAGCATAATACTCTAAGAGGGAAATTACTAGGACTAGGAGTGTAAGAAAGGAAAATGGCATGAAAAACATGAAAAAAGAACAAGGAGGAGTGAAAAGCATGAAAGGAGAACAAGGAGATTCTGTTATAGGACAGTTTTATTGTTCGAGAGAACCATAAAACTCATCCTGTGCCAGTTGTTTGCCAACAGAGTAAAATTTAGAGAGAATAAACCGCAAGAGAAAAACACTAGCACTCGTGAGGAGGTCAATGCTGTGACGAAGGGCTGGCTCGTCTTTTTGCGGCAGTGGTGGTGCCTGCTAATCTTCCTTGCAATATTTCAAGGTCTCGGTCAGTCGGAAGGGTAGCGATCGCTGGGACCCTCAGTCCAGCGAAGTGTAATAAGAACAATTAGCAGAACAAAAAGCTGCAGAAGCGAGAGCTACTTGAGCAAGATAGATCTTTGCGGCACAGCGAGGGCACTAAAACTTGGGGCTTGAATGGAATAAAAATATGGTCACACAGAGGGGTGCGAGCGCATTATACACACTTCAACACACTCCTCCTTTCTCTATGAAAGTTGCGTTTTACAAAGGTCCATCGGTGTGCATGGTAAAGGTGAATAAGCCATGGATTGGCCAGACATCATGGACAAAAGGGTGCACTGTTTGATGCTCAAGCCTGGCAGGCATAAGGGGTGTCAACCATCCTTATGGTACTCAGTTGCTCTGCGGAGTGGGTAGTATGATCACAGGTGATGTGCCGTGTCTTGTAGAAACTTAGCGTTTTTGCCACGGACTAGGTGTGAAATGATAGCTAAGGAGTGGAACTCAGTGAATTAAATCATGCGGGGGGTATATAAGAGGTGCAGATGAAATATGCAAGGGTAAACAGAGGCATGAAAGAAGAACAGTGGTGAAGAAGAAGAAGAAGAAGAAGAAGAGAACAAGACATCAGACGAGGTAGAGGCTGTACTGGTAATGATGCTGTATAGCATGCGTCAACTTGCTACCTGGCCATAACAGATTGTTGTCAAACCACAATTGCCTCAGTCAATAACAAAGGTATATTGGCTGTATCAATCCCAGAAGAATGACAGAGTCAGTGTAGAAACAAATAGTGCTCACTACAAGTGACATTTGTGCTTAAATAGCTGGGGCAAGGAGTGGAGGAGAGGTGATTAATTACAAGGAATAACCTCCAGCAACACAACAAGCAGTTACTAACTATACTAAATTCAAACACTTCCCAAACCCCTATCCCTTGACTGGCTACACCCAGCTGCAGAGACAAGGTAAACTTTCAGCTCCCACCTCTACATTTTTTTGCCCCAGTGACGACATATGCATTCAGTGTGCCACCATTCAGACTCACGAGAATGGCGGCACACTACATGCACCACAGTCGCAGAGGCATAAAGTGTTGGCCCAATCTAAAAATTGGTACGGTAATTGCTGACACAAAGAACAACCTTGCACATAAGACGAGTCATGGGTTTAATAAATGTTTACATAATCTTGAAAAAAGTAAATTATAATTTTTTTGTTCCTCTGCAAAAAATTTTTTTTCTTCACAAAAAAAAAAATTTTTGTTGAAATACTTTTAATGCTTTTAGTACAGGTATGTAAACATCATAGGAGATGCATAAGCCCAATACCATGGTCTACTTCTTCACTCCGGGTACCTAAGTGTCAAGGCAAAATGGACAGCAGTGGAGACACATGTGAACTTCTTGGCCATGCCGGACTCAAACACAATATGCACTACCTGGCAACTACGGACTTCAGTGGCTGCGTGCAAGGTCGTCGCATGCCTATGCACTGTTGTTGCCATTGCCAACCACTTCTAAATATAGCGAAATATAGCGCTAGACACATGACTGCAGGGTAAGGTACCTAAATCCTCTTTTTCTACATCTGGCTGCTTGAGTGTTGCGAGCTGGTAAGAGAAAGGATATACTCGCACACTTCAGCTGTATTGATCGCCAAGCAGCATAGCTTCCCTGTGAGGTAAAAGTGACCTATGTCACAAATATAATGCCTATAAAAATTTAGAACTGTAAATTTTATAATCAAACTTTGGTTACAATATTTGTTATGAATTGTGATGGAAAACCTCTCTGTTAAGGTCTCTCACAGTTCCCTAGAGTCTTTATATAGGGGCGACCTTCATAAAAAGGTTTAACTGGTAAAATCCCTATTTCAAAACCCTATGTTTCTTGAGGAAAGGGTTGTTATAGAGAGGTGGTTATTATAAAAGGGGTTATTATAAAGGGGTTTTACTACTTGTAACATCTTACAACTCCACAACACAGACTAACTTTCAAATAAATTCTAGGTTACCGGTACCAAAAAGTTTTATACTGTAATATAAAACTTTTTGGTACCGGTAACCTAAAATATATATTATATTCAAGCGAGACAAGTAGCAATTTTTAAGGACTAAAACTATGTAAAAACTGTAATCTTACCTATATTTAGGCAAATACGGTACGTATATGTGTTGGTCCAACAAATCAATATTTTGCTACACAAACCTGTGGTTTCAACAAAATACTTATAAACAAATATAAAAATTAATACAATTTTTTTTCTTAGTATTTTATAGCATACCTTGCACTAATTATTAAAAAAACAATAAGAAAATTGAACTGTTCATTTGCAGATTACAAAAACTACTTATAGCTTTGACTATCTGCAAACGTTTTGTCTAATTTTTTCTTATAATGTACATTTAAGTAACATCCTATACTCAAACTGGCATGCAGGAAAACAGAGCGGCCAGATTTTATCTGTCACTATAACAGCAGCTAATGGGTAGGGAGTACAAGTTATCTCACACGTGTAAACAAGTCCACCAATAACCAGTAACCGAGCAAGTTACACACCCTCTACACCTCCACCGTGTCATCCACTAGTCCCATGATCGTTTAGCCTCGTCTTTTAGTAAGCTATAGTGCAGGCGTGCTGTTCTGGTTTCTGTTATGTTTTGCGATATGTCTGATGTTGGATTTTGGCATTTCTTTTGGTTTTTTAGTTCAGATTGCATCTGGATTGACTGCTTCAAGTGAAGACGACCTACTTACGCTGTTCTGATTCGATTACGATTTTTAGAGTTTGGACTGTAGTTCTGCTATTGAATTGTTGACGACCAGCACATATTTTTGACAACAATTTTGGATGATTCATTTTGTGAAATGAGAGGAAAACACTAATACTTTCCAGATGAGCCGAAAATTCGCCATTATTATAGATTGTAGAAGCGACACTCTCAAAAACCAAGATAGCGTGGCTGCACAAGCTACTGTTGACCCTATTTATGATTTGAATAAAGGTGTATGTGTACGCCCTCCAAGGTACACATGATTCAGAATGCTATTGTTTCTGTATTACCATATTTACGCCCACACAAATAAATTTTTTAATGTTTGAATAACAGCAAAAACAAGGATACTGGAAATGTACAAGCTACTGCCAGTGAAGGCTTGTGCACTGTATTTTTTACAGGATTTGTGTTCCAACAGACTTATACATCTTCGTATATATTCACAGTAAAATTAAGCCTGATATCTTATACACGCGTGTGCACGGCCTGTGGCAAAGTACTCCAAGATGCATCTTCCCTGACAAGCCAGTCGACCTGACATGTGAGAAAGGAGGATACAGCATGTAGCTTCCAAGGTTTCCCTATTCCTGTTCGGCAGCAAAGGGGGCCGGGTGGCCAAATGGTCAGACCACCAAGGCAATCCGAGTTTGATTCCCAGAGGGGTCGTTCCCCGGATTTTTGCATGTGGAAATATGTAGTGCCAGACAATGCCGTTAGTCGGCAGGTTTTCTCGGGGATCTCTCGTTTCCCCCACCCTTTCATTCCGGTAATGCTCCATTCTCACATCATGTCACCCCTCACCAGCGCTAAAGACCACAATGTTAAGCGCTGACCAAAATCTCTCACTCACTCAGCTGCAAAGTTGCCAAACTGGCATGCAACATAGATAGCACACATCACTCTGCAGATTGGGGTGTGTTTCCAGTGACCGTAAACTTACGCTTTTGTAGACAATTAAAGGTCATTCATGCATACAGAAGTGTAATAATAAATTGCTTAAAAAAAAATATATATATATATTTTTTTTTTTTTTTTTTTTTTTTTTTAACGGGTGTTTATATACATTCTCTATTATATGTGCGGTTGTAAAGACATATGTACAGTATATTTTTAAAAAATAGATGTTTTAAAACACATTTTTATTACAATTGATTTAAGCTGCAGTAACACAAAAAAGTTCCATTTTAATGCAATGTTTTGGGTTTAGGGGGTCGAAAGAACTCTAATATAATTTTGCGAGGTCAGCTTTTCACGAGGTCATTATCATGCACCATGAGGTCACCCAAATTGGAGTTCTACCATAAATCTTAAATCAAACAATGGAAGGTGAGCAAACAATGCTACAATTCGGTAAAGAAAAGAAGAGAAAATATTTTTCTTAGAATTTATTTACGAAACATTTAATATTTCCCTGACAATTTGAACACCCATTATTAAGTACATGACTACATATATGCTTTTATAATGATCAATTGTTGGCATCTCATACAATATACATTACTTTAAATAAAATGTATAAGTTAAAATGCTTCAGTAAAGGTATATTAAGTAACTAATATGGAAGCAATTAAAACTGCAGCTGGCAGTACTAGTGCGAGCGAACAGCAGTATGCAGTAAGTACTCACGTCGACATGCTGTGCGGAGAGCAACCTCAAGCCCACCGCCTGCCATGAGGCTGGATACCAGTAAGTCAGTCATGAAGCGATGGCCAGGTCCAGCAGAGGTATTAGGTAGCAGTGCAGACAAAGTGCTGGCCCTCTCGTCCGCAGTGGGCAGCAGCACGCTCCAGCCCGCCTGCAGGGTCGCCTGTGCAGCCAGCTGCACCGTTGATAGCACCCCGGCATTACTCGCCAGCTCCACCACATGTTGCTTCAGGGAGGTCAGCAGACTGGAGCTGGGTCCCAGCCCCACCCCACGCACGTCTGTGCCGTGGCTGATCAGCGCATGCAACTGCACATTTCAACAAGTCTCGCAACAGTGTGCAAACATTACATATGCATTAGAACCCTGATATTACGTTCCTCTGAATTAAATGTTTCCTTTAAATACACAATTTTTCCTCATTCACATTATTTTTCCAATGAAAACAGAGTATTATATTCCTGCTATATACACCGCAGTTGATACTTGCTCCCCTGAATTACACTTATTTTTACAATGCTATTTTACCCTCACTGACAAATTAAGGGAACTATTCATAATGTTTTTAAAAAAATAAAAAAGCACATTACAATAAAGACAACTGTAGACTGTACCTACGTGTGTATCTAAAAATGTTAAAAACAAAAGAGCAATAATATCATTCAATCAATGCTGAGAAGTATGATAGTGAAATTTTGTATTTGTGTAGCCTTAACCAAAGTACAAAGCAACGTAATTTTTTTTCTTCTACGTTCCTTATTATAGTTTTCTTTTTTACATTGGGTCAAAGTTGTTAATGTGTGCTTCATTTTGTCAATCACAAAACTATTTAAGAAATGTAGAACATAACATTTTTTAGTTATATTTCAGCACATAATTTTTTTACAGTATGCAGATTAAAATAAATAGCCTGAAAGCATATAGTTCTCTCATTGCTGCAAAAAATTATTTTGCACGAAAAGAGCAGATTTTTAGTGGGAAAATTGTGAAATTGGAAATGCAAACTTTAACAAGAAACTCACCTTTATAGGTTTTATTTTAATTCAGTAACCATGTTCTAACATATAACAAATGAAAACCAATGGCTTTTTAAAATTTTTATGAAAAATTAATTATAAAATACAATAATTTCATTAACATTATGTACATTTTACAAAGGCTTTGCTTAATTGTTATATTATGTCACACAACACACGTTAATAGTATTTAAAGATTGTTCAACATTCAAGTAAATTCACATTAATAGTACAAGATGTTTGTATGAATGTGTACACACACCAGTGCACACTTGTGCACGAACGTGCCATGCATGCACACGTACACACACAAACAAACATGCAAAAATGCACACATGCACACACACACACACACACACACACACACACACACAATAATCACAAAACTTATTAATTTTATAAGATTTTTTTATAAGTAACCATGTATCTTAACATATTTTTTATCCTGCCATATTAATCCTGGAAAAATAAAACTGACCTTTATAATAAGTGAAGCTTCATCTCAAAAGACCTGTATGAATGATCTTTCCTTACAGTCTTAAGCTGAAATGTTTCTTGAACTGAATTTCGGGAAAGTCCACCCACTTTTTTTTTTTTTTTTTTTTGGGAAGTACCACATCCTACCACTACCTTTAGTTGCTGGTACACTAAAAATATTATGTAATGGAACATCACATGTCTTCTCCAACTGTAGGCCAGTGAAATTATGAAACTACCAGCACACACAAGAGATGTACGAGTTTATAGAGAGCTGTGACCTGGTCACACTGAAATAGAAAACAGATGTATAGTTTGAATCAAAACCTATGTGCTTTGTTTCAATCTTATGACAGTGGAGTGGAACAAATTGATGACATCCCCATGTTCCAGGGATAGTTTTGAATTTCGAAACCATCCTTATAACTCATGTTGCACTTCTTGACGCAGTTCCTTTCGGACAAGATTGAAGAGTAAATGTTTAATTTTCAGCCTAACGAAATTAAATACTTCATTTACTGTTGTTACTGTATATAGTTATCAAGACACCTTTGGAGGCTCTCTTTGGCAACTAAGGACTTCTCAATGCTGGTAGAGCAAAATGTCCATGATGCTTCTAAGGAGAAATCTTCGGCATGACAGCTCCAATTTTTAAGTATTTTTGCAGCTTTTTATTGGCCAGCATAGATATCGCTTAAGCAACACTCCCAGATAAGATGTCGCAGCACTAGTGCAATATCCTCTATGAGCTCCTGCAGTATCTCGTGGAGAAACAGCACACCCAGCTCCAGTGAGTCTGACTGGCAAGATACCCACATACCGTAATAGCGAACCGGCGCATTACAGTGCAGTAGCTCACCAGGAATCAGATCGCATCTGTCCATGGCAGTGGATCGAAAGTGGTTGACCTGTATCCCTGCTACGAAGGTCACCAGAACTCAATCCCTTAAAATATTTCTTGTGAGAATTCCTGAAGGAACTAATGTACCATAAACCTAAACTCACTTTATCCTGAACGACCTATATGAGACTATTCATGTTGATTATATTACAGGTTAAGCTTTCTGGAAGATTACAATGTACTCCACAGTAATAAGATGTGGTATCTTCTGAGGTTTAGTAATCATATATGTCTTTCAGAAGTAAGCCATCGAGACTATAGCCCAATGAAGTGATGTGGATACCGGGTGGCACCTACTTGAGGATGTTGGTGGTTACCAGAGTGAAAACATTGTGAAATTTGGCCAATGGCAGCCATTTACTTGAACATAGTGGATTGAACAGGTATTTAAAATATGGCACTTGGTTGTAAGAGGATCCAAGAAAATTTTTTTTAACACTTTGCACCTCTCATCTACCTAGACTCTAGGTTTTACATGCTCAACGTACAGGATGGATGTGGATATAAGCATGCCTTAAAATAAAGATAAACACCTCAATGTGCAAAGAAGAAGCGTATAGTATGGCATTTCAATACAATTTTCAAGTATACAAAGCATATGCACTGAAATTTGAAACCTCTGTCTACAGATAACTCTGACAAATTTCAGGGAACGATGGGTGTTGGCGAAATACTGAATTTACCAAAATGTACCACCTGACCCCATGTAAAACCTGCACCCCACATTTTCAACATATTCATGCCTCTCTTCCCCACTAGTATACAGTTCTAATTCAATTGCCTCTCACATAAGGTAATTACAAGATAAAATGCTATATGAAATGAATTAAAAATGTTGACGTTTAACGAATGAAATGATGTCCCACAAGTAGGACTTGTAAATTTTCAAAATTTTAATATGTATTGGAAAGTAATACGGAAAACTTAGGGAACCTGAGAAAATGTGTTTTATTTTATGTAAACATCCTAATGATTTGGTATGATAGTACTAAATAAAATCATTAACCTCAATGTTCTACTACAATACATTTACATTGTTACGACATATGATACAAGTTTGGTGTAACTACACTTGTAGATAGAAGAGATTTTGGTTAGCACTTAAAATGGGAGGTGACAGGATGTGAGTACTGAGAAGAGCATACACGATGGGACGGGGGAAACAGGAGATCCCAGAGAAAACCTGCACACCAGCTGCATTGTCCAGCACAATTCCCACATGTGAAAATCCTGGGAAACCCCTGCCGGGAATTGAGCCCAAATTGCCTTGGTGGAGACAAGTGCTCTAGCCATTGTGCCAACTGCTGATGCAGCTATGCTTGTAGTAGCCTAGTTTGGATGTGTCAAACTTCCTTACCATGATTACCTAAACAAAAGTACAAAATTTATATTACTATACATATGTATAAAACAAAGATTATCCCGTTTGAGTTATTTTATGGTAGAAAAAATGAGTATAAGTCTTCAATGTAATGAAAACAAATAATTTTTAAATATGTTTGATAGTAGGAAATCAAAATCTTCACACTTCTTAAATTCAGTGAACAGAGAAGTAAACAACACCCATACACAAACCATGAAAATGATTCAAATTTCTGCTGCTGATCACAGCAAACTGGTGAAGGAAAAGAGAAACAAGAATAGCCCAAACAGATTTATTAGGTTGCTTTTACATGCTTTCGAAAAGCACAAGGCCTTGGTAGAAGCACACTGTGGACAGGGGATAGGAGTCGGCCACGGCCTGTTTAAGGAACCATACCAGCAATTGCCTGGTGTGATTTGAAAAAGCAAATAAGAGATTACACATAACTATTAAAGTATAATTATTTACTGTCATAATATAAGTAAAAAAAAGTATGCTAAGCAGAAGCTAGAGCCAAATCTGAATAACACTCAGAGTCATGGAAATGTTTCAAACCATCATTGCCCTAATCAGCACAGTCACTCTCTTTCTTTTATATGTGTTGCTGTCAGAACATGGTGCACTCTCTTCTTCCACTACAAAGTTTGAACAAATTTTTGATTTTTCTTTTGTTTCTCATTTTCCAAAACAACAACAATGGAAACTTTTCCTTTACAACATTTAGTATCTTCCATGTTGTAGTGATAATTTCCAGTTGTGTGCAATGCAATGTTATTTTACCTACCTGTGTAGTTGTTAAAGCAGTTCCTCAGTTTTGAATGTACTGTATCCCACTGTATGTGCTGAAAGATCTTTCAGGAGCAACAGAGGTTACAGACACTCAGAATTCTGCTAGCAACCTTTGACAGCTGTGAATGTCCACAAGCCTTTCCACCAAGTACAGGGATCAACAACTACTTTTTTGGGAGCCAACAAAAAAAAACTTTGCCTCATATACCTTCTCCACTTATATACTTTGGATTTCTAGATACAAAATTAAGAGACTGATGCAGTTGTACTGGTGAAATTTTGACCCCCTCACCCCCTCCAAGTTGCAATAAATGTTTTCTAAGCTTGTCCCGCACTTTGTAATTCTCAGGTTATGCATACCAACCAAGATTCATAAGAGACGTGAATAAGTAGTATTTTACAGATTTTTGATGTTAACTTTTAGTGCCTAGTGCTTAAGAATGGTAATTAGACTTCCGAAAAAATAGTATTATGAAAGTGATTTTATAGAATTAAAAATTGAAATTTTGCATTTTCATATTATCAGTCATTTTACAAAACATACATTTTAAACAGCCTGAATTTATGCATGCAGATTCATATCCTGTTGTAAAAAATAACTATATAACATTGCATTAAAATGTAATGTGCACTATGTATCTCAGGCTATCCAAATTGGTAATATTTGAAAATATATTGTTGATGACTAATGTTCAGTTTTTTCGTATGGAGATGCATGGGTGTTGGTGTGGCATACCTGCAGTAGCAGGTGGCACCATCACCAACCACTGACGGTGCTTCCACCCCTTTCTGGGGTATGTAAGGAGGGCAGTTGGCAATAGCAGTTAGTCGTCTAGGTCCTGGATTCCCACAGGGCGATCATTGACACTCCTTCCATCCCGCAATGCCATGCAGCCTGCCACCTGAGAAGGAGGCCCTCAAGACCCCCAGTCGAGTGTTAATGCAGCATCCTAGTTTGCGCAATACTGTATATCTAGTCCCAATAAACATGCATCTGCAATATCTGCTATGCAGACTTCATGTTGTAACTTGAGATCACACAACTTAAGCTGCAAACTTTTCCTTCCTTTCACTTGTGTTGTCTCACCAGTTACAGTTGTTAACAGGCACTCTCTGATACTTCAATCTCGTGATTGCTTGGGGAAAGACCCTCTGAAGTCTGACCAGAGGACAGTAATGGTCGCTCCTGTATCTACAACCATCTGACAGGGTACATCATCCAGGCTGCCTTCTACCAACAATGCATCAAGTTCCTCTTTCACAGAAAGTACTTGAAAGAATTGTGGGGCCTTCCCTCCAGAAATCACCGACCTTCACCCCTCAAGACCGGTGTTTACATGTTTTCTGAATTTTGAGCTGATTGGTTGGTCTCAACTGGCTCTCTGTCCTTGTTCCGTCGCTAATACTGTCGGCACTGGGCTCTCAGGTGGCCGGGTCGTCTACACTCCCAGCATTCTGACCGCTTTTGTGGTTGAGGGCGGTGCTCCAAAGCAACAACTCTGCTGGAAATGACGTTTATTGCAGTCTTAAGTTCCTTCAGGATATTCTCAATGCTGTTCCCCTTCTCATTGCTCGTTAATGTCGCTGCTCGCACCACTCGTCGATTCGCTGGCAACTGCCGTGCTGATTCAACTTCCAATGCACGGGCTAGAGCATTTTGGATAGTATGAGGTGCTGCCAGGTGCACTGCTTGTCGCACCTCCATGTCAGCAATGGCACTGATGAAAAACGCAATGGCAATCACATCTCATGCCTTCTCTGGACACCCCTCAAGTGACAGATGGGCTAGTCTCACAACGTCTTGCCAAAGTTCCTGAAGTGATTTCCAGGTCACTGGCTGCAGCTTCGAAGTTGGATATGGTGAGCAATGCTGCGATCCTCGAAGTGCAGCTCTAGGGCAGAAACTTAAGTAGAATACTCCAGACAATGTCGTTCAGGAAGAGATTTGAGTATACTGAGTGCAAGACACGTTCTTCTGTCTAACTATTCAGGGTTGCAACAAACTCATATTGGTGCTGATATTCAAGCCATGGAGTTTGGCCATCATATGGGGCAGGGTTGATTGTGACCCTCTTTCCAACCCCAGGCATGGCAACCCCGGCTGTATTCGTGTGCTGTGATACTCCTGTTACCGATCAGGATGTCGCAAAATACTTTTTGTCACTACCTTCGTGTCACTGCTCTGACTTCGTCGAGCTGCTATCCCAACACACAGATGGCTGACAACCTGCCTGTCGCTGAAAAAATTCCTCCCATTCTGTTTAACGACAATCACCTCTTGCTGCAGGTTGTCTTTCCCACTACTGATTTTCTTTCAACATTTTCATTAAAAGTGTCAATTTTATGGTCCATCAATTCGCTGACATTGTCAAATTTTAGGTCCACCATTTGAGAAACACGTTCAATTTTTTTCATCCATATACTCTATTTTTGTATGCACTAGCACACTGATTCCCTCTATTTTCTTATTTACAATCTCATTAACACTGTCTATTTTATTGTTTAAAATCTAATTAACACTGTCTATTTTCTTGTCAACATTCTCATTAATACTGTATTTTCTTGCCTACATTCTCATTAACATTGTCTATTTTCTTGTCTACATTTTCATTAACACTGTCTATTTTTTTCTCTACATTCTCATTAACACTGTCTATTTTCTTGTCTACATTCTCATTAACACTGTCTATTTTCTTGTCTACATTCTCATTAACACAGTCTATTTTCCTATCTACAGTTTCATTAACACTCTCAAGTTTTGTATTTATATCACTCATTTAGCTAACTATTTCGCTATTCAGGGCTCGCAATCCTTCTAACTTACTAGCTACTTTTCTTATAAGAATAAACTTATAACCTAAAACGTCCTATCTTAGAAAACTTAACAAGTTAGTTTAAAAATATGATTATGTACACTTAATTTTAATATTGTTTTAATTTAAATTTTATTTAAAATAAGTGCCTCCATCCTACTCCTGACACCAACATAGCAAGTTGCGGCTAGGTACACATGACAGATGGAAGTCTTTGATAAAATAACATAGAATAAATAAAACTAACCTAATTTTCTTACAATTATCTACACAAAAAATTTACTTTGTATGTCACTAACGATTAATTACTATTAAATAAAACATCAAACAACACAAATAACTACTATTTGAATAAAGGTTATAAAATCTAAAAAATAAAATCGCAGATCTCTATACAAGTTCCCTGTGTAAGAAATGTCTCTCTCACCATTCACAACTGGCGGACCCAGTGCCGTAACTAAGAACACACTGATGGTCCTCTTGAGGCCCCGAAACTCCCTCATCGCACTACTCGTTTCCACCGACAATCTCACTCACAACCAGTCACTATCACCACAACTCAGACAAGACACCTGCCAGTCAGAAACGCCCTTGTTTCTGCCACAGCTCTCTTTTATACCCTTAATCTTGACGCGCCGCGGGCGCATCTCCTCTACTGAGCCTCCTCACGGTCCTGCCGACCACCCTTCCCCCCTTCCTTTATGACATCACAAGCCCTGCCGGCCGGCCGCCAGACACACTGCCGCCGCCTGTAAGCAGGCAACCCGCCACGCACCGCAATGCGTGGGAGGCATTCCCACCCCTCTGAGCATCGTGCGGCCCTGGAGCAAACGTACCATGCTGCGCCTCCTGGCCCCGGACTGCGCAGATAAGCTATCACCGCCACTCCTTCCCTCCCCCACTCACCCTGGCTAGCAGGGTATATAAGGCGTGCAGAGAGCAGAATCAGAGGGCAGTTCCGCCGGGGAGTTACGCCAGGCAGGTCCGCCGGGCAGTTCGGCCGCCGTCACCCGCACACGCAGTACAGTGCGAGGTCCGAGATCTCGCCTAAGTCTACCGCGCAATCGTGTAGGGCAGCCCTCGCCCTTTTCGCCGAGAGTCTTGTTAAGAGTTAGGTGGCAGGAGGAATCTGTCAACAGGGGAAGCTACCTTGGGTACAGGCTGGGGCTGTGCATTATTTATAATAAACACAGCTCCACCTTAACTCTGTTTGTCTGCTTTGCTCTTTTCCCTCCTGGTTTATTTTCCAAATCCCACCATTCACCTTTCCAGACTCCAACCCGCGACCTCACGCTCCGAGGCCAAAGTATAATCATAGCTAATTCTCTTGCGGCCCTTCCGGCCTTCCCAGCAACGTTGTGGATTTTCGTCATTGGTTAGCTCGCCGACCTGGGATCGCCGGTGCCTCCAAGCGGCATCGACCGATCGCAGCGACGGAGGGCGCCAATACATCCCTTGCGTCATCCCGCAGCTCACCAACTGGGATAGTCTACGCCTACCAAGCGGCGCCGTCAATCGCAGGAGGCAGAGGGCGCCGATATACCTCCCCGACGCCCCGCATCACCAACAGCAGGCGCCAGGGCAATGTAGTATTGGCCCCCTGGAAGCCGCACCCAGAGTTTCCCCCAATAACCTCGCGAGTCAACCTGCTTAGCGCTACACGGTTTGTTTCATTTTCTCTAGTTAGAATTGGGCCTCGAGGAGGGAAAGTCTCCCTCTCGTTAATCCATTCAAGACAGTATTGCCCCACCTCCTCTCCCAGAGACACATCCTTGAAATCAGACAACCTCAACAACCTCATCACCCGAGACCCTTCCCAGCAAGAGCCCTGTTTACAGAGCCACAAGCACCCTGCTCCCAGGGGCCAAACTAAGACGCCTAAAGGTAACTTAACCTTAATACCTCCAACGACCGTCAATCTAAAGTCTCGAATTCTCGCGGCAAGTCTTTATCTCAAAGCTCCTAGATGGTCGTACGTAGGTCAAGGACCATCCTGCAAAATAGAGTATGCACAAGAATACTCTAGACCATGATAACTGCAGTTGTCATTCGAGTCTTTACGAAATCAGAAATAGACATACAGGTGGCCACCGCCATACGTCGCAAAAGACTAACATGAGCAGCACAGGGCAAGCCAAGATTTCTTTATTCATACCGCTGCGCTGCTCGCACGATAATTACAGCGTGTATGTGGTTGCTGGGCACCACACAAGGTAACATGAGCCGTACAGTGAAGTCGGAGGTTCCTTAGTTCTGCAGTCACTGTATCTTCTTACACCGCTCAGCAAGACAGTCGCGGCTTGCAACAATATTGTATTCCTTGACGACAGCTATCTATAAATAGCCTGCCAGGGTGGCTTGCTTGCTTCCTGTCTGCCTTCCTGCCTGCCAGCCAGGCCAAGTGTGTGTGTGTGTGTTTCTCTCCCCCCCCCCTCCCCGGTCACTTAGCTAACCACTCCGCCACACTCTAGCCAGTGTGAATGTCATCTTTCCTCTCTCTTTTCTTTGTTAGCCATATTTCCTTCCCTCCTACCCCCCTGGCCCATCCATCGTCGACGCCCTCTCGATGATACTCCATCTCTTACTCCCAGATTTTTTTTTACATACTTGCAAGGCACTTAAATTCTTTTTCCTGGAACTCGTTGCAAAAATCATAGTGTGTGCTATACACGAGGAGGGCGCACTGTACACGAGTATATATGGTACTTTCAAACATACAAATTCAATAATTTTAACGCCATGCCGTCACATCCTCTTATAAACTACGTTAACGCTTGCCCCTGATTTTTAACACCTTGCCATTTAGGCCTAAGAGCACTAGTATTCACCCACACCTTTGCCGAGTGCCGTGTTGCCGTCCATTTTAATGTAATAATAATATCCTAGCATGTAAGAGTGTGAAGACGAAGCTATAGTAGTGAAACAGTATTTACTTACGCCCCAGTGTTTATCCAGTATTTATTTTCCATGTTTAACTGCCTTTGTAACATTTATTAACCTGTACAAGTGTTTGTTTACAAATACGGCCGAGTGCCTTACCAGTGGTGCCAATCCAGTGCACGGACTCTGTAAAAGTGCACTACAACAGCAATCATGGGAAATACGCATATAAATATAAATTGTACTGTTTGTTATTGCTTAAAAATGTGTTTTATTATTATGTAAGTGTTTCTGTGTATTAATTAAAATGTTAAACGGCAATACACGCATTCATATTTAAAGTTGGGAAGTTTGTTTGTATAGCAGAGTAAATTTGTGCCCCAAGAAAGTATTTCCTTAGTGTGAGTGTGGCACACCTGTAGATGCAGACGGCCTCGAGCGGCCGAGCTGCCATTTTGCTAACTGTAATTCAGCCCTCCTCAGGGGTATATAAGTCGGGCGCCCAGATAGTCAGTCGTCAGCGGCTCGGCCTTCAGGCCGGGTCAGCCTGGCACCCCCGCGAGAGTTCGTTGGCAGCTCCTCTGAGTTCCCCGTCTCTCAACACCCCCGGCTTCGGCCTTCCCCTACCTATCCAAAGCGACTTCTTGCGAATGGAGACCCTCACCCCTTACCAACCTAACCGAGGCGACTTCTTGCGAATGGAGACCCTCACCCCTTACCTACCTATCCGAGGCAACTTCTTGAGAATGGAGACCCTCACCCTCCTACACTGTACCCTTACCTACCATCCTGCTGAGAGCCTCGGAAGGAAGGGACACTGTCAAATCTGTGCCGTGCATGAGTAAAAGGGAATACGGCCTAAGTAATGTCAGTTATATAAAGTATTGGTACGCACTTCGCTGCCTCGTAAAGTTATTGGTAGGTACAGAATGTAGTAAACTTTCCTTGGGATCAGAGAGATTGCAGTATAATTAGCAGTAACACAGTCTGGCTCGTTAATCCAGTATCGTCGACGGCGCAGCGCCTTCAGTCATAGGCTATTGAATGTTTTTGCAAACCTCTCGGGATCAAAGAGATGATCGAGACCCAGTTTCAGCCACAAGTAAAGGTCATAATCCTGCCCAGTATTTGAACGGCCCGGAGTGCCATGTAGAATTGTATGCATCATAATATGTCCTGTGGGCTTAGTATTGTATTTCCAAGCTGTCGTATCATTGTTATTGTCGTATCCTGTTGCCGTATCTCATATTGAGACCCGAGTGTTAAAATTATGTCATCAAATTGTGATTGACTGAAACCCTGATTGTGGACCATGTACCAAAGATGATAATGTATTCATCATGCTGTGACAAGTACTGTAACTTGTGTTAATGACTATAAACACCCCATGAAACTGAATTACCTTGTTTTCTCCTTTCATGAGATTAACCTGTGTACCAACCTTGATATCTAATACAAGGAGAGTGATATATGCCTTGCCCTCTATTTATGTAAAAGATGACACCCTGTGCTAACAAGTAGAGTTTGTCCTTGTTGGCTCACTCAGTAGTCACACGCTGAGTCAAGGATAATTCTATCTCTAACTACTCTAGAAGAACCACACCAATATCTCATGCTCTCTACCTCAAAGGTCTTCTAGATACACACACTGCTCGCATTCAGCAATCTTACTTGCAACCCCGCACATCTAGCACAGTGGGATCGCGTCAATTTATCTTTACCAAGGACAATGAACATTTTCTACCATCTCCAGCAACAATTAGAATATACACACTTTCTGACTTCTTCCAAGAAGGTGTTGTCCATAGATAAAGTATTGTCTCTCAAAGCTCATGCCTGCCATCTTATCAACATAAAATTTAAAAAAATAAATATCAGATTTTCCTAGTTCTCTTCTCATTCATAAAAACATTAAATTTAGTGCAAAAGAAAATGGAAAATATTAAACATTTATGATATGTACATAAATAATTTCAAGCATTGAAAAAAAAGTAAACAATAAACAACAATATTTACATGTGTAGCATTTTTACAGTGCATATTCCAATAACTGAATCTGTAACCATCATTGTTGTGATATGCTATTTCCTCAGATTTTTTGAGGATTCTTTGTTTTTCAATAACAATGTATAGTCACAATCATTAAGCACTCACTTTTCCCAGGCTACCTAAGATCTTCTACCCCTAACTGTGACACACCAGGAATGCGCGACGATGGGAGGTGGTGGTTTAAATAGGTGGCGCTTGCTTGGTGCGACTCACCGCGATCAAGCACGCTGAAGATCGCCGCTTGGCTGACAATAACTTGGTTGTTGCATATTTACTGCTAATGATATATAATCTAACATAACAGCAAAGGGTTTAATACTTATAGTTCCATTATAATAAATCATTCCAGTAGTTTGTAACGTATGAAAAAATTAACTTTTCTAGGTCTTATGGTATATCCAAATCCTTGATTTATGTACGTATATGACCAGCTCCCACAATTTTCAATTTTGCTTTTGAGACAAAAATGTGCTGGTGGTATATGAGAAAATACAGTAGCAGTTTAGTTGGATCAAGATAGTGCCGGTGTTTTCGTCATTAATAGAAAAAGTTTTTTATACACTAGTATCCAAAAGTGCAGCATATTTATGTTCACAAGCTTAAAGTTACATTCATTAGAAAACCAACAACTACAAAGAGGTAAATAAAAAATTAACCTCGTATAGTTTTATTTTTTATATTAATACAACCTCTCAATTCTCCAAACTTAGAAAATAAAACACAAAAAATTAAGTTCAGTTAACATGCGCATGTACTGTGGTGAGGCAGTCCATCAACAACTTAGGACTTATTTATTTCCTGTATAATTTTTTTTTTGTTTATTTCCTTCTGCGCAATTTATTGAATTTGTTATTATCTATTTAATTATTTTCAGGTACTGTTGGCAGGAATTTGGTAATGTATTGTTTGGCCTTTTATCTTTATCAGTATGTGAAATTGTTCTATTTTATATTTAATTTGGTTTATTTAGGCTGAGGCTACTTTATTATCATAATTTGCAGCAGTTTATATATTTGAATTATAATTGTACTTTAACTCCACGCTGGGTATATTGTTGGCTAGTTTGTGTAATGGCACAGATGTGCCTACCCCGTTCTTGGAACGGTTAAATTTAGATTTTTTGCCGTAATTCTACAACTCTGTGCTGTGCATCTGTGCGTGTGTACGCTTATACACCACACACACACACACACACACTCATGCATGCTCAAATACATGCACACAACCAAGCATACTCACATACATGCATACCGTATTTACGTGAATATAACACCCACCCGTGTATAACACCCTCCCCAATTTTGACTTTCATAAATTAAAAATATAAAATATTCGTGTTTAACAGCCCCGGCAAAAAAGAACTAACGTGGACCATTGAACATCAAATAAAATAATAAAGTCATCAAAGTTAATATTTTAAAGTAATATTTTTCCATAAACATTTTCAGAAAGACGTGTCTTAGGGTACAAGGGGTGTGTCTTCGCTACATACTCTTCAGCATTTGCGGCCGTTGCATATGAGCGTATTGCAGAGTGGAATATCTGCTGTGAAGATATTCTTTGGTCGGAACTCTGATGACGTCGACGTGTTGTTGTATGGCCTATATTTAGTATGGCAGAAAGCTACGAAACATGTGGCCGTAATAAAAAAGTGATGAAAGTACGGAAGAGTTACACCGCAGCATTTGAATTACCAGACGTGTGATATGCAGAAGAAAACTGTAAAAGAACTGTTTCACGAAAGTTTACTGTCAGTACACAATGCAAATGTACGGCAAGAGGGAGTTGTGATTTTATCAACACAAATGTAATTATGTAGGCAGTATAACTCCTTGTTTTCCCATTTTTCTGTTCACTTAGGTTTTGTGAGTGCTCACTATCCAATTCCAATGTAGGATCTGAATAAAATAAATAAATATTGCCTAAATAAACAACGACTGAGGGGGAACATGGCGGCCGCCATATTTGATTACGACGTGAGTACCGGTTATATTTGGGTTATGTACTGAATTTTGTTATTTAAAAAAATATATTTTAAAGGGACCGTTCAACGCGTTATTCATAACAGTGTAACAGTCTAGAGTTACTGTAGTAAACTATAACAACAACGTCTTTTAGATACAAAAATTTTTTATTCAAATTGTCTCGTGTATAACAGCCTCCTAATTTATTGACACTGGTTTTTAGTAAAAAATGGGGGTGTTATACACGCGTAAATACAGTACATTATGTGCATACATATGTCCTCATGCACACACACAGAATAAACATTCACACATTTTTCAGCTGTATAAAGTGCACAAAAATTAAGAACATTACAAGCTGAAGTTCTAAAATAAATGCTTTTGGTTATTACCTGTAACCTCAGTAAGTGAAGGCTTGCTACTGCCATGCATTCTTTATCTTGTGATGGAGGCCAATCTGTGTGACCATTTACTGCCTCTCGAACTTGTCCTAAGAGCTGGTCCAACATGCGGAATGTTTCCTCGCGCACATCGACAACAAAAGGAACTCGTTCACTGATGCTCCACAGTCTGCTACTGCTCCATGCAAAACTCTGGAAACATTCACAACATATATGTCATCACTTTACATACTTGCTCAAACAGAAGTTTTGTGACCTAGGCCCACAGTCACCTGTTAATTGAACAAGAACAAACTAATTAACATTAGCGCTCAACATGAAGGGACAACACACACATTTTCCAAATAAGCGCGAAACGTCGCGACTGCACTTCCGTGAAAAAATGTGTATCGTCCCTTCGTGTTTGTGTACCTATTTACAAGTATCATCTGTAAGTACTTGTACCGCTATCTGTCATATTACTTTGTTAGCCTAGCGGCCTATTTCCTACCATTATAATATTTCTAAGGTTGAACTAGGCGCTATACACATCAACCACTAAGAAGTCCATACAGTGGCAGGTAGTTGGGCGTCACGTCAACAGAAGCGTCATTAGACGGAATCAGTGTTTCGGGTAGACAGGACATGGGGAAGAAACTGTCACAGCCAATAGTTAGGAACAATCCCGGCATTAGCCTAGAGTGATTTCAGGAAACTCTGTAAAACTTAAGTCAGAATGGCTGGAGATACACCATGGTCCCCCCAAACACAAGTCCAAAGTGTTACCACTACACTACCTTACTGAGTGTCTACTTAGGTGTTAACTAAGTTATCATTTTTAAAGCATTATAATTTTCAGTATTTAATGCTATAAACATCACTTTAATATCTGCTATAAAAATACAAACCAATGTACATACATGTAGATAGAAAAGTGTTAGTATTTCCGAACATTATAAATACTGAAAAGTCACGAATAACAGTATCAAGGTTTAAAATGTCAAACTACCACACAGACTATATAGACCAAAACGAGAGTTTTAATTTTTGTCATAAAAAAATGGTATGTTAAAATGCAATTTTATTACCTGAGTTGGGCCGCATGCAACACCGATGATAGCTTTGCCTTTGAGTGAAGTGAGAAGAGTTGGTTCAGAAATACTAGAGCTTGCTGGCTCTTTTACTTGTGCGTAGTCATTCCTTCCCCAACCATACACTTCACCTTCCTCAGTGAGTGCTAGGACATGCACGGAACCAACAGCCAATGAAACAACATGTTTTCCTGAAAAACCAATCAGATTACATTAATTAATTTCAACATTTTAATTTATGGTGTATGACTTACGTAATCCAGTTAATATTTACTTGTTCAATGGCATACTCTATATAACTGTAAAAATATTAACTGCTGTCAGCAATACTTAGCAAAGTATTAAGATTCCTAAAAACTTAGTGTACTATTACAGACAACATAAATTTAACAAGCTACTTTTAAAATTATTCCGTGTCAATCAAGTTAATTTGTTTTTTAACAAACCCAATCCCCTCCAAAAATGTTACAATGTTAACACCATGGAAACTGCCAGCAGGAGTTCATATCAACGTGATTTCATTTGTATATTACTGTTGAGATGT
This sequence comes from Medauroidea extradentata, assembly GCA_003012365.1. NCBI lineage: Eukaryota > Metazoa > Arthropoda > Insecta > Phasmatodea > Phasmatidae > Medauroidea > Medauroidea extradentata. The sequence continues at coordinate 43,077 of PNEQ01002654.1, read as the reverse complement.
AAAATTTTGAAGACTAATAATTATATTTCACAGTAAGTACAAACACAGGCTCTGTTTAGTGGCATAGTTTGGTATGAATGACATTTCTTTCTGAAAACAATAAATTAATTTTAAATGACTTGGCAACAGGATGGACTGTCTCCATTCACAGCAGGCCATGGATACCGAAACATACGTAGCGAATACCACCCCAACTTTTTGAGGGGGTAGTAAAGGGCCAATTTTACTACCCCATATTTTGTGAAAAGCTTGTTATAACTCTGTAGCCACCTCCAAAAATCTAAATAAAATATGAATATGCGCAGTCATTGATAACATATTTGTAATGAAATCCAAGATGAGTTATTAAACAACACTACCATCTACACCAAGTCACATCTGACCACCTTGTAAATACATACATACTAAACGGGTACACTCCAAAGAACAAGCGTAAGTGAAATGGTTACAGACGTGCATCATCGCTTTCAACCACTACCTGACACATGTCTTATATAGGCCATTCGGAATAAAGTGAGCACTAAAGATTTAACCTTTGAAAAAAATCACTAGCTGTTACTGCATATATGTCAACATTATAAACAGTTACATTATTGTTTGTATGGTCGGTAGCGAATAACTGCATGTAGTTCCGTGTATTTTCTTATTTGAATACAGCATTAGTGAAACAACATCAATTGCAAACGACCTCTCTGTATTTAATATACAGTACTTTAAAATATTTATTTAAGTTCTTACTGACATACCAACTGACTGTATAATTTTATTTAATTAATGGCAGTACAAAGCGACGCAACCGAGTCGATTATCGTAGGCTGATGCCGCTAATGCTTCGCGCCACTGAGGTAGTTTCAAATTTCACCGACAGATGGCACCAGAGTTAGGTTTTCGCCGCTTGGAGGCGAATTGCGTCATTCAGTTTGTTTGTCCGTTATGTAATGAAAATCGGTTTCTGATACACACATAAAAGTATTAGAAGTGACTGTTCATGAATATCATTGATCAATTATGTGAAGTCATTAGTAATGTAAATTGTTACGTTTTATGATCGCAAGCCTGAGTATCTGGAAATAGAAACAGAATTTTTTCCCCTGTTTCACACATTAAGAAACTACGTTATTTATTGTTTCTCTTTACGTGCGCCGTCGTCGTTCATTACAGTATGCTGAATGGAACTTGAATTCTTGAGTTGTGTGTGTCGTGTGTGTTTTTAGTGGCGGTTTTAATTTAAAAGTTCGAATATACTGTGCATACATTTACGAGATTCGTAACGGCAATAGCACCATTAGAGTATAGATGCAGAGAAACCAGTGTTATAAGACATTTACTCGCAGGTATTTATAACTAAGATTATTACTGAGTATAGCACACATTCAACACCCGTGCATTTAATGAGTACATATTGTAGCTAAAATTTATCGGAGCACTATAACGTAAATGTAAACATTGTACAAGCCTATGTTAATAAAAGCACGTGGCAATGTTGATGTTTACATGTAGCGGAAAGATATAAACTGGCAGAAAATAGAAATCAATCAGGGCTTTTTTGAGAGCTCACTTTATTCCGGATCACCTATATCAATGCTGTCACACATGATTGAAGACTTAGTTTTCAATCACTGAAAACAAAGAGTAAGACAATTTTACTGTTTCAGTATCGCTTAAGAAAGTTTGAAGAAATCTTCATCCGAATTACGTTCAATAAGACTAATTCTACAGCAATTACAAACAACCATCTTCAGTTTAAACTAAACAAAAGTCACAATTGGTTGTGTAGCATGGCCTAGACCCAGACCCCAGATTTGATTTTACATATTTTAATTTACAGTACGCTTGTTTCATATTTAGTTGGCACTTATAATACAGGCCTCATGGTCATTCTAACAATGGTGTTTGAGAGTTTTTTTTAAGAACTATTTGTAATTTTATTTGTTAAAAGCCAGCACGTCAGTAGAAATTTATTAATATTTAAAGTACAGTAATAAATTTCAGTAATTGTGAACTAATTCTTCTTAAAATTAGTAACATTTAATTTGGTAATTTGAATCGCTCATTTAACAGTAAAAATAATAGTTTGCTTAATAATGTTAATATTTATTTAAAATTCAAATGATTGCTTATATTTAGTAAATTTCAATATGTATTTTTTGCTTAAATTGTTTAAATTTGGATTTAACAAAATTATATTTGTTCATTGTTAAAGCATGGAGTGTAAAAAGGACAGAGATTTCAATCTAAATTTACAGTTTCCAGGAAAAGTTGCTATATTTCAGTGCAAAACGGCCTATAAAGATGATCGTTAAGAATTTGCCGGCATATTTGGTTGCAACCAATAAAATCACAGACTGTTAGCATCAATTTTAAATTTAATGTTTATTTCACCAGGTAACAAAGTTAATACTTAGTATATTTGTATATAATTGGCTTGGAAACTAAAATGTTAATGTTTATAATTATGTGAAAATAAGTTTAAAATGTTCTTTTAAATATGAAAAACATAATATTTTTTAAATGATCCTTGTAATGGCAGCGGGGTGGCACCCAACGCCGGTAGCTTGCGCGAAAGGGCAGCTCATCGTTGGCGAGATGTAGGCCGAGACGGTCGTGTGTTGTGTTAGGCGGCCATGGGGTTTTAGGTTGTTAAGATGGCGGTTTGCTCAAAGGGTGCCACCGGGCAGTCAAAATTTTAAGTACTATATAAGTTTGAAACGTAACTTATTTTAATAAAACCCAAAATTTGCGAGAGTACTGCCGTTTTCATTTCTCATCTTGTGCCACGTTGTAAGAATCCACGCTTTTGATTTGTTAATCTACCACTGAGCTAGTTGTGGAACATTTTTGTTCGCCCATCGTTTGACACGTCACATTTTTGGTTGCCCATCGTAGGAAAGTTGCAGCGCCACAGTTGTGTTATACAGGGTGGCCAAGAATAAGTGTTACAAATTGATAGGGATGGTAGATGTGCATTTTTGGAACATATTTGATCAAGGAACCCATGTCCGGAAATGCATCCTTATACCTGCAACGGTGCACCAAAGTAACAGGGGTAGGCAGGCAACCTGGCGACAACAAGCCAGTGAAAACATCTGTTGTGTTGTGTTATGTACTACCCACTGCTGTCCAAAGGCCCTGTTCAGGTGGTCACGAACACAGAGGGCGTAGTGAGCTGGAGCTCCATCACATTGAAACCACAGTGACGCGCAAATATCAAGACTGACTTCATCCAACATGTCAGGTAAAACCTCACGCATTGAGGCGTGGTGGCAAAATGTGTGGCCCTAGTACAGTGTCATTTAGTATCCCAGCCCAGATGTTCACTGAAAATCGCTGTTGGTGGCGGGTTGGATACGTCATGTTGCTGTTTTGCTCGGCCCATACATGAGTGTTACGGGTATTGAACAAGCCATCCCTGGTGAAACAGCTCTCGTCTGTGAACACCACATGCTGTAG
>PNEQ01002654.1:0-25221 GCA_003012365.1 Medauroidea extradentata | reverse complement strand
TATGTAAAGATGACACCCTGTGCTAGCGAGTAGAGTTTGTCCTTGTTGGCTCACTCAGTAGTCACTCGCTGAGTCGAGGATAACTCTATTACCAACTACTCTAGAAGAACCACACCAATGTCTCATGCTCTCTACCTCAAAGGTCTTCTAGATACACACACTGCTCGCATTCAGCAATCTTGCTTGCAACCCCGCACATTTAGCGCAGTGGGATTTGCGTCAAGCTGTTGACATAGATAAGACATAAAATGATTCAATTCTATGTTTCGTGATGTAGATTTTAGGCCATGCCCCCCTATTTTTACTGTTTTCTGATGATAATTTTTTAAACCTAAATGAGAGAGCATATATCGATAATCTGTTGTACAGTGTTGTTTAAAAAAATAGTTTTCATCTTGTTTACCAATTTTTTCAAATCAGTTAGTACTGGTTTTTTTTTTTTTTTTTGTAAATAATGTAACTAACAAGATTTTTACTGTCTAATTTGTCGAAACCATATAATATCCAAAACAGCAAAATAGACAGCTTAAATGCTTAAAACCCGGCAGCATAGACTCAAAAAGTGTTGTTTTCTCAACATTTTATGGTAAATCTCTCACATAATATTAATAACAATTTACGGTGAATCATAGAACACTCATCAGTAAGTAAACTGTAAGGTATGCAGAGACTATGATGGTGAAATAAAGTAGATGCACACGAGTGAGGCAGTCATAGTTACTCCACGATACTGCAACACTAACAGCTTGGCCGGATCGTACTCACAGTTACAGAATGGTGCTAGTGATATCATGCAAGTTTATACCCCTACAGTTTAAATGCCACGTAAATGAAAAATGTGTTCTTTACAACTGATCAGAAGTCGCAATTAATTGACAGATTGCTAATGATTATAGCAGTGGTGTAAAAACTGTTTGTGACAAAATGCAACAAAGAAAAATTCCTCCATTGTGCTAAAACCTATAACTGTAGTGTGAATCATTCAAAACTTCAACACACAGAGATTTAGATATTGTTATGCATTGTTAGTTTATAAAAAATTAGCAGATGGGACACGCATGTCAGGCAGAGTGTGTATGGTGAAAGCAAAGTTCTTTCATGAAGCTTTATGCAAACAAGGAGAGTTCATCCCCTAGACTGCTTACCAAATTTTAGCAAGGGTACAGAATCTGCAAAATTACTCTACATACAGAAAAACTAAGTACTAACATACAAGGTACCGAACAGTTTCCTATGAGTACGGTCTGTGTGCGTGTGCACAGAGCAGCGAATGATTACCACCACTGATTGCTGACAGAGACAGCTGCTAGAAAATGGTAAATGAAGACTTTCAGACTCCACTTCATAGGTTTGGATTGATTGCATAAAATTTGAAGCTGACACATCCTCAGTAAGCAAATGTAATTTCATCAACACTCACTTTCAGAGATTTCACTGTAATTTACCTTTCCTAATATATGAAGCAGCTGCATTGTTTTGTAAATAAAACATGTCACCATAACATTTTATGAACAAAAAATTCTGGCTGTGTATAAATACCGGACTTCTTAGTGACGCTGATAGACGTAGTTTATACTTTACTGGCCTAATATTTATGAAAATTGTTCTCATAAATTTCACATAATTGTCAACTATGTAACTTTATTCCTACAATTACCAAAACACAATAACATAACTTTAGACATTATTTGAAATAATATTCCACAAAAAACTGTCATCGCCAGATAACTATGAAAAATGTACCTTTTAAACGAAAAGCTGTAAGTTTTCAACTTTACCAAACAGTCGTAGCAGCTGTATTATTTTATAAACAAAAACATGTCAACACAAACAAATATTCGGCGCATGTAAGAAATATATCTAAGTATAATCAATATTTTACAGTACTACTGCGGCAGTTCTGAGAATTAAATGCACACTTCCATGGACGAAAATTCAAAGCACACCAAACGTCAGTTCTCAATGTTGTATAACATCGAACATGCAAGTAGATCAGGTAGTAAAAAAACATGTCGGATCGGGTCCAACATGCAACATCATTGGTGAAATAATTATGTCAGATGTAACCTTATACACAAGGATAAAAAGTTACGTATTTTTAACCATAACTGTTTAGGTTCTAAACATGGAACTACAATTAATGCAACTTGTAACTGCTGCTACAATGACCCTAGAAAACATTACGTGAATACCAGAAAAAAATATAAAGTTTACCTCTAAGTGAAGCAACAAGCATGGGTGTGCTATAGTCATCACTACTGCCATGGCCCAAACGACCATAGTTCCCACGACCCCATGTATACAAGTCACCTGATGTTGTGATAGCCGCACTGAAATCAATGACAAGATAAACTGGTTTTTCAAATAACACAAATGCAAACACAAAAAGACACTCTAAAGCAACTAACTTAGAATAATTTCAACACTGCATTCTAGAAGCAAACTGTGGTAATACTTTCTTTGACGGTACCACAGTCACAAACAAACAAAATTCATTACAACATGAACCAAAAGGAAAAAAAAGAAAGGAGGATGTAGGACACAATTTACATTACCCTCCTTCCTCAATAAATAAAAGAAAATATAAGATAATGAAAATAAATTTATGAAACAAAATCGTATTGTATTTCTGATTAGTATTATGTACATTTATTGTTCCATTAAAGCTCGTAAGGTAATCGACCATGGCCTTTGTTAATGAACCATCACTGCATTTGTCTGGAGCAATTTTTGAAAACCATGGAAAACCGAAATCGGGATATCCGGAGCCGGAGATCGAACCAGAGTCCTACCAAATGTGAGTCCAATGTGTTATTGTTGCACAGTCTTGTTTGGTAAGGCTTATTATAAAACATTACTTTTTTATACATACCTAGCATATATTCTTTGATTGTGCTACAAACCAAATATGTAAGGGATGTAAAGAGAAAGTACTGAAGGGCAGTATTCAGCTTGCCCCACCTCTTATAAATTCAGACACACTTAAAATTTACTCACATATCAACCAAACTCTTATTTGGACCTGTCACCAACCTGAACACTTTCCCTACTGCTGTGAAAAGCAAGGCAAGGTCACATTAATTTGAAGAAAAACAAAAGGGAGGAGGACGCAGTGCTCCTCCCAACTCAGTCTTGTGTTCTAGAAAAAGTGAACAAAACAGCATTGAAAATATTTTGAGTGGCAAGAGAGGAAATACTAAATAAAATCAATTAGACACCTGCTAAAACTACCTATTAAGAGAGGATCTAAGGGTTTCCCTTACAGAGAATGTCTTAATTTCACGATTTAGTTACTGTAATACAGTAACCAAGCCTACGTCATTAAAAAATTCTGTTGTTTTGACAAAAATTACTATTTTTTTTTGTAAAAATGTGCAAACCAGTAACCACTTTTGAAAAAATAAACTTAGTTCAGTTATCATTAATTATATTAAAATTACCTCTTTAAAAAAATTATGTCGCAAAACATTTACCACATTATTGTTTTTACCATATTTGCAGCAGCATTTTACAAGTACAGTATAACCTAGATCTAATGACAGTCCACAGTTCATTAGAATAACGTCATTACACAGATGGAGTCATAAAAATTCCAAAAAACATTTTTGACCCTTAAAAAGTAAAAAATATTGTTTAAAGTGAGAATTTTGATTTGAATTTGTTTTTAATTGTCACTAGTTAAAAGCAAAAAAAGTTTTTTAATGAAAATATAATTTAATAAACGGTAATAGGGAGATGTTTTCTGAACAAAATGATACCCTATAAGACTATATTGTGTTTCCCAGTTTCCAAAAACCTTAAATATTATTGACGCACAGTTTTACAGAGCAAATCGAGTTCACAAAAATAAAATAAAACATAATAATGTATAGATGCATGGTATCAAAAATGTATAAGTCTCATGAATGAAATAATGCCCCTGAGGTAAAAATTACATTTTGTGCCAACAAATTCCCTGCAAAATGCAGTAGTAGCAAACATCAACTAAATAACTTGAGCACAGTACACCAATGCACACACCTAGAGCCTTCTCATTTCATACCTAGATTACCTCTAGGGTGGACTTCATTCTCTTTTTTTCTCAGCCAACAGCTCGACATGTTACTGAAATGACAGTTTCTGTAAAAAAGCGAGCATGGTTAGAATTTTTGTCAATTATAAGACTTCAGATGTCCACGCCAGTTATTTGAATGTCGTACTGAATTCACCAACAATTGAAAAACGATTAGTAAAAAAAGTGAGCGTGGTTCGTTTATAGTCCGCCAAAGCATTTCAAATGAACGTTATCATCGATAAATTAACACTGTGTTTTAGTGTCATGAGCTCAAATATGCGCATAAAGTAAACCCTCGTTTTACCGGACTAATTGGGGGGAGGTGTGATCCGGTAAATCAGAACATCCGGAAAATCGCAAAGTACCAAAATCAGCACATGGAAATTGACAACAAGCTGCAGTGTGATACGCGTGGAAATGCAGCGTGTTTGTTGTCGTCAAATCACTGGAAGTGGAAAAGGGGGAAAGGTTTGTGATGACTGGCGGGAGTAGAAAGATAAGCATGAACCTTTGTCTGCTCATTTAGATAACCAAGGGAGGAGGATTGGGAAGAATAGAAGGAGAGGGATAGAAGGAGATACAGCTTTGCTATCATCTTGGTTTCATGTTACATTGCATGGTAACATGTAACACATGAACTTGAGCTACTGTTTTGTATTTCACAACAGTAAAGCGTTAATTTACTAAATATAACACAAAGAAAATTTCCAGTGCAGTATTGTATGCTGTGTCTATGAGATAATACTCTAGCCAGCACCCTTGAAACTCTTTCTGAAGGGTAAGGGATGGAAATGCTGAGCATGAGAAAGGCATGTGTAGCGCTAGTTTGTCCGCAGCTGATTCTATCTGTACCCCTCGCACATTTACACCACACGAGCGTTGTTAAACATAAACTGCCTCATTGTGCGATGATGCAGCAGCAAATTTTATGTGTTTCATGGGTCCAACAATGCCACATTCTTTTTACATTTTGGTTCAACATCATATTTCAACACATAACACTTCGACTTGTTTTCTGCTTTACGAATGTCCGACACAGATTGTTTCTTGACACCATAATCAGCACACAACTTTGCTACCGAAACACCAACCTCTAATTTTTCTATAAGTTTAAATTTTTGCTTAACGTCAAAGTTACTCAAACAATCCGGCCTAACCTCTAACTTTTTTTCTCTAGCTTTACATCAAGGTTATGCGCATTGGATTTTAGCTCGGACAGAAACTTATTCTACTCGACCTTGACAACTTCCACTGTGTTATTGACCACTCTACACATGAGCTACGGCCAGAGCACCTTTATCCATAGTGACAGGCGGTCCACCCACCGGGCTTAACCTACAGTGTTTTCTTTCTTTTGTTTGATTTAAATTGTTATTTTAGTTCTGGTTGATTTTGTGTAGCTTAATAGTAGGATGCCTGGCCACTAACCAAGTCAGTAGTCTAAAATTGCAAGTTTTAAAAATCATTTTAATAAACTTTTTTTTTCTCTCTGTGTTAGTTCTGTATTGTGTTCTTTCAGTTTTGTTTAATTTTGAGTCATTTCAGTGTGTATGATATAAAGGTAATTATTGCACATTCCAGTTAGGGTAAATTGTTGGGCAACATATACAGCGGCCAGGCGCGCTCATCGGATTCTAGAAAGGCTATTTTTAGATTCACTAGTTTTACTGTTAGAAACTCTGTCGTGACACAGGGAAGAGGGTGTGAGACAGAGATTTTTTTTGCAGAAAGGTGCAAGCCAATTAACAGTGGCGATTTTAAACTTTTATTGAGTTAATGATTTGCAATAAAAGAACAATGCTTGACCTACTGGTGGCTAAACAGAACACCTAGGTGCCCAGTCTACACAGGACACATACAAATATCCTGGTGACAGACAGTATGGAAACTATATGAAGATAGTAGTGTTTCATGGCTCTGTCAGAACGCATTACTGAGCAGCACACTGTACCAAATTCATTACTGACAAAACGTGAGAAAAAACCTTTTATCACTTTACAATATATTTTTTCTGCTTACTTCCCATGGTAACAAAAACTTCCCTCCTGTCAGCACAACGAGATCCTAGGTCCTATAGGAAATGATGGAGAACATTATGTAGCAGTACAGTAAGCATGAATTTTAAATATGATAACTGATAAGACACAATTGATTACACCACATAAAGTAAAACCCATTTATTACAAACACCTCTCTCTCTCTATTACCATCCTATTGTCGGTAACTGTGAGGAATCATAGCAGAGATGAATTACTGTACACAGGTACGTGTCTAACTGAACAATAAAAAAATGGATATTTGATGAGTAAAACTCATCAAAATTATTAATGAAAAAAAAAAACTGTTTACATAACAGGCTCTTATGGCCATTGTCTATATATTCTCTCCTCCCTGGTTTTGAGCGGTGTCCAGGATTTTTTTTTACTAAATTTTTCAGCATTTTCAACTATTTTCTGAAATGCTGGATAAGAAATCCTAAATGCAACTCAAACCCAAAAGCTAACATAATGGAAAACATTTGATATTTTCAATTTCTTTACAGTCATCAGTATTTCATAAAATTGTGTATATTATTGCTGAATTATTATTTACAACTATGTGAACAAAACAGTATAGCTGATGACCACTGTTACCTGTACGTACTGCCACATGCAATGTGGACAATATGCTTCCCAACCAAAGCGTGAACAGCAGTGGGTTCTTCTCGAGAGTTGTTATCACCATGTCCCAGCCTGCCACCATCACCACTCCCCCACGAATACACTTCACCATCAGATGTTAAAGCCAGAAAATGCTTGCCATCAGGGTGAGATGCTATTTCAGTGACTTCCTTGTCAGCAAACCCTTCTACCTGCTGTGGACACTGGAAAAATAAAATTGGTAACTTGAATCAAAATATAAGATTTCTTAAAAAAAATATATACTGTAATACAAGCCCAAGCTTAGTTTAGTTTCAGGCTTTGGCATATTCTGAACTTAGCAATTGCAATGCAACACTGGCAGAATTATGCAATCAGAACTGTTCGCTCGCTACTTTATATTCCCTCAATTTCTCCCCACTACACTCTGTGGATTACTGACTACAGTTATTACCCACTTTTTTCTAGTGTTTACATTATAAAGTAAATAAAGATAGCTGGGACCATGCTTTAGGATTCTGAGCGAAGGAAGTATTTCATAAATTGATAAAAAATAAATTTTGATAAATTTTTTATCGTTGTGGGAGGGGAGTGGGCGGAGTTTGAAACCGACCGCTCTGACTGCTAATAAAGCACAACACTTTCGGTAACTTGGTGAACTGCAGCCAAACAACAAAGGGGTCAAGCAAAATACATTGGTAGATAGACGAGTGTCCAGACCTGTACTTCTATGGCTGTGCTCCTTACTCTAGCTGCCTGCTGACACAAGTGTTCCAGAGTTAGTAAATTTCCTAGCTGAGTAACGACTCCAGCAAAACAGGAAAACAATGTACACTAGACCCCCGATTATATGAAAACTCGCGGTCCCTCTCATCACATTCGTAAAATCGCTACCTTCATAAAATCGACAGCGGCCTATTTGCCTCCTAAATTGCATTTTTTTTTTTTTTGCAAAGTGCCTCTAGTTGGATCCCCAACTTCTGTAGCATGTTGCAAGAAATTAATTAATATAATAATAGAAAGATAAATTTATATAGGTAGCCAGATGTGTTCTGATTAAAAGCACACCATTGAGCAGTAAATATGACCGACCCTTTCCCCTAATGATAAAACCAGATATTACGAGTATCTTCTCTCAAGCGAAAAGCCCAACTTCCGTAGCAATTAACGAAAAAATAAAGTTAGTGATAGTTGAAATATAAATTCATATCAATAAGCATACATCTTACAGTCAAAAGAACACTGCTGAACAATAGATATGACCGACCATTGTCCCCAAAAAATGATAAAACCGAGCTCCCGAGTCCCTTCTCGCAAGTGCAAAATCAGTTTTCTTCATTTTAATACAGAAAACCAGACCAGATATTAATAAAATAATAATTTTCACCGATAGACAGAGGTCTTCAAAAAATTAAAATACAGCAAAACCCCTCTATTATCATCCTGTTTATTACGACCCTCTCTCTATTACGACCGCATCTCGAGGAACCATAAAAATTTCTGATCAAAAAAGTCAAAATTTAAAGAAAATTGGTTGAAAAATATGATTGTTGCATTTTTTTAAGGGTGCACTGCGTTGCATTTTTCTTGAAGAACGCTGCACTGTAAGTAGCGCACATATAAAAATAGATGCCACCCGTTCGTAGATATCACCGCTAGCCAATAAGCACTCAGCTTGCTCCCTTCCGGTGACCCGGAATATTTACTATGTTTATGCAGGCACCGTGGCAGAGTGTCTTGCCATAGTGATCTTTCGCGTGTTCGTGGATGTATTACTTGCACTGTCTCATCTTTTACGGATTTCGTTTGTGCGCTGTCTTTGGATTTATCGAGGATTTTAGTACTGTTGACGACTTATTTCGCAAGCTTTATTTGGATTCCGATTTGGTTAAGTTTTATGAACGATTTTTGATGACCTGCACTGTTCTATTTTGATTTTGATTTGTTAACATTTTGCCTGGCTTTTAGTGAATAAAGTTTGTTACTCGCGTCATCGATTTTATCTTAGGCCGGCTTGCGATTTCAAGAAATGAGTGGAAAGCGAGCCAGTTTGCCGCTCATAAATAAAAAGGATATCATCCAGCAAGTGGATGAAAACCAGATTTCGAAAACTGAAATTGCACTGCAGCATGGCATCCCGAAGTCTACTCTGTTCACCATTTTAAAAATGAGAGACGAGATAGTAAACGCAGTACACAGGGAAGGCCGAAGTGCTCAGCTGAAAAATTTGAGACGCACAGCTCACACAGATTCAGAGGCGGCATTATAAAATGGTTCATCCAGATTAGATCACAAAATCTGCCTGTAAGCGGGCCGATGATGTAATGAAGGAACTTGCCCTGAGGTTAGGCATTAACCTAAAATTTTCGAGAGGGTGGCTGGAATGTTTTAAAGTGCGTCGTGGAATATCCAGCCACAAGGTCATCTGCAAAAGTGCGTCGACTAATCCACAATCGGTGAGTGAATGGTTGCCTGTGCTTCAGAACATTCTCAAATGCTACGAGCCTTGCAACGTGTATAATGCAGACGAGCTGGGGATGTTTTATAACGCCATGCCAGATCGCACCCTAGTAGTAAGAGAAGGCACGTGCAAGAGTGCAAAGATGAGCAAGGAGCGCCTCACTGTCCTTTTATGCTGCAACACAAGGACGATAAACCCCTCGTGATCGGGAAATTTAAAAACCAAAAGGCTTCAAAGGAAATACTATCCCATGTGACTATGACTGGAACAAGAAGGCATGGATGACCTCTGCTGTGTTCACGAGGTGGCTCCGTGGTTTTGACGCGAAAATGGGCGCCTACCAACAGTAAAGTCATCCTCTTCGTTGACAATTGCCCCGCACATCCCGAGCTTGACAACCTCAGAAACATCGAGCTGGTGTTTCTTCCGAAAAAAAAAACACCAGCTTGCTTCAGTCTTAGGACCAGGAGATAATTCAACAGGTGATGCTGAACTTTTGGGAGATGTTTGTGGGAAACATGGTGCTTAAAATGGAAATAGAGAAGGAATTGAAGAAGTGTGACGTTTTTAAGGCAATAGAGGGGATTGCTGCCAGCTGGAGAGCAGTGAAAGAAACTACCATCGCCAACTGTTTTCGCCACGTCCACTTCGTTGCGCCAGTCGAAGAAGAGGCTGCTGTCTATGTACCCCCAGCTGCCGTCAGCTCGGAAGACCCAGACGACCCAGCACCATATTGTTATGATATTGCCTGGCAAGCTGGACAGCGAAAGAGGTTCGGGCTGCAACTAGGCCAGCCGGCATTGGGAAACCATGGAAGACAGCAACTCACTTCACCCCCCTCGTAGTTGCACAACATTGAGGACAAGCACGCCGATATAAGGCACGGTTACCATATAAACGGGGTCTGTCTGTCGTCGGTCTGTCGTTGAGCTGTCGACCACCAGCACTCATCAGATCAACAGCAGTGCAGTTCTCCGCCGGGCGCTCGGGGGTCTAGTCCCGGCGGGTACGTGCTCGTCCGTCGAAGCCGTCTCTTCATTAATCCAACTTTCGGTAAGGTCGTCAGATCTAGTTATGTGGCAGCAACCCTCAACTTAACACAATATATTTCTAATCAGTAATATTGCACTCCCCTCATAAATAGAACACTTTCTAAACCTATTTTGTATTCAGAGTACCTGCCATTGTAGATAGTAAATGCCCGTTTAACCACAACTGTCAAAGTCATTTAGCCCTAAATAACATCTAAATAAACCCACAGTGTAGCTACCATCTGAGTGAAGCCCCAAACAAATAAAAACTTATGAACCCCCAATATAATATTGTGTTATAAAATACTAGCTGCCCCGACAAATGTTATTTTGTTACATAAATAAATAACAAATATTTACTAAACAATAGCACTCAGGAGTATAAAAAATAGATAAAAACCTATTCGCAGACCTACCAAATGTATATACAAAATTTCATTGAAATTGGTTAAGTCGTTTCGGAGGAGTATGGAAACAAACACTGTGACACAAGAATTTTAGAGAGATAAAGAAAGATTCATTCGGTAACAATGGTGCAGGCGCCTTAAGCTCCTCACCTTCCACAGCCAAGCCACCATCCCCCCAAATTAGTCAACTTAAAATTTAGTGAAATTATTAATTTCCCCACCCACCCACCTGTAAAATCTCCTATAAATTAATGTAAAAAATTTTAATGGTAGCATGTTTTAATTAATCTTACAGCAAGCAATTGTAAATCAACCTTTGTCCCCCACCACTCAACCAGTATAATTCCTTAATTATAATATTAAAATTTCTGTTCAAACCAATTAAAATTGTTATCACACTCAAATATTCTATTTTGTTGTTATTAAATCATAATTTCAATAGTTCAATCATTAAATAAATTCTGAGATTTAATAATACAGTACTGTGTGGTATGATTGTTGGACCCTCAAAATGTGTGGTATGATTGTTGGACCCTTTGTCCCGCGATATTTACCTGCATGTTCGGCACGGAGGACACAGTTCTGTTGTCCTGTCCGCCATGTTGCAATTACACTAAACAAAAACAAACGACACACGAAAAGAAATGGGTTCCATTGCCAATATTGCCAAAAGAAAAGACTGCAGTCTCTCTCTCACCATCATACGTTTATGTACACGGTCACACAACATCCCGCCCACCTTGAAATGCTAAATTTCTACTTTAAGGTAACGGGCACAGTTTTACAACTGGTCTAGTTAAAAGACCTTGAGCTGTGCGCAGCTGAACTACACTGACAACTCCGTCAGCACCGGAGCACGTCTTTACCACCCGGCCAAGACGCCAGCAGAGAGGAGGTGCATTTGGGTCTTGGATGAGAACCAGGTCATTTTGTTGTAGGTTGGTAGATCCCGCTGTCCATTTTCGTCTGACCTGCAGCTGGTGCAGATAGTCTTGATGCCACTGGCGCCAGAAGTCCTGGTGAATTCGCTGTAGAAGATTCCATTGTGACAGCTGCCCCAGAGGCACAGCAGTGAAGCCCTCACAAGGAACGGGCTGGGGCAGTCCTAATGTGAGGAAATGGCTTGGTGTCAACAGTGCAAGGTCAGAGGGATCCGAGGACAGGGCTGATAATGGACGGGAGTTAAGCACTGCTTCGATCTGTGTGAGCACAGTGTAAAATTCTTCGTACGTTAGAATTTGCAGTCCGACTACCTTCCGCAAGTGTGCCTTTACCGATTTGACACCTGCCTCCCACATACCTCCAAAATGAGCAGCTGATGGTGGATTGAAGTGCCACTCAATTTTCTGACTCTGCAATGCCTGTTGAAGTGTTGCATGGTTCTTTGTATCTGATAAAAAATCCTGGAGTTCTCGGAGTTTCCTGCCAGCACCCACAAAATTTGTTCCACAGTCACTGAATATCTCTAGGCAGCAGCCCTGCTGTGCAACGAACCTGTGGAATGCAGCCATGAACGCCTCGGTAGAGAGTTCAGACACCAGTTCAAGATGAAGAGCCTTTGTGGTGAAACAAACGAACAAGCACAGATAGGCTCGAAAGGTTCGTGGTTTTCGACTCCTGCACATTGTTATAATGAATGGACCAGCATAGTCCACACCTGTTTTCAAGAAAGGTTTTGCTTGGGTGATCCGCTCCGCAGGAAGACAGGTGTCACTGGCTTTGGGCGGCAACGGAAGCAAGTTACACATTGCAATAATCTTTGTCTGACTACATCTCTTCCATTTACCACCTAGAACTCTTGCTGCATTACAGATAACAAATGTTGAGGTCCTGGGTGAAGTAAATCCCTGTGTAACTGACCGATAATCAGTTCTGTCAAACGGCACTTCTTGGAGAGTAGCATAGGGTGTTTGTGGTTGTAGGGTAAGGAGGAGGCCTGGAGTCTTCCCCCCCCCTCATAATGCCATCCTCATCTACAAATGGGCTTAGACTCTTCAGTGAGGATGGGCACTCGCCCTTTTCAAGTGCAGTGAGCTCTGCACTAAATTCTGCTGCTTGTGTTACCTTCACCCAGAACATCATTGCTGCCTGCAGCTCTGCCACAGTGAGGGGTCCCGTTATTCTGCGGTGGCTCGACTTCGGTAACCTCATAAAACGCAAGCAGTATGCTGTAATCCTTTTAATCTTGTTCAATGAGGAAAACCGATCCAGCAATGCCCAGTCCACCTGATGAACCCTCCCAATCATGGATACCAGAACTCTTCGCTCAGCAGACAGGCAGTCATCCAGGTGTGCACTCACCACAAGATCTTGAGGAGGATGCTCAATTTCTGGACTCTCGCTTAGCCACGGAGGTCCTGTCCACCAGAGTGGGTGGTTGATCAATTCTGATGGCATCAGACCACGAGATGCGCAGTCAGCGGAATTAACCTCTGATCGAAAATGATGCCACCACTTTGGAGGTGTGTTGGTCTGTATTTCCCCTACTCTGTTGGCAACGAACGTTTTCCAGTGGTGCGATGATGACTGTATCCATGCTAAAGTCACAGTTGAGTCTGTCCAGGCAAAAACCTCATCAATCTGCAATCTAGAGCCATACACAGTCAGTACATAACGAATGATTTTCGCCAGCAGCAATGCCCCGCACAGTTCTAATCGGGGTAAAGTTACTCGTTTTGTTGGGGCTACCTTGAACCTAGCCATGAGGAGGTGCACTGTAACTGGGCCATTCACAGGGATCACCCGAAGGTATACTACAGCAAGTACAGCAGCATATCCCTTCTCAGAACTATCAGAGAAGCCATGCAGTTCCACCTTGCATTCTGATGCACTCACTAACGGCCCTCGAGGAATGCTGATTTTTCCAACACAAGGAATCTCCTTTCTCCATTGCGTCCACGTTGCCTTCAGGGTAGATGGCAGCTCATCATCCCATCCTACACCTTCTAGCCACAACTGCTGAATAAAATGTTTTGCTATTAGCACCACGGGCGACAACCACCCTAGAGGATCAAAGATATGTGCAACATCTGACAGTATTCCTCGCTTGGACAAGGCTCCTCCCAGGGACTGTACTACATAGGAGAAGGTGTCACTAATCGGCACCCACTGCAGACCAAGGACCTTCAGAGGAGTGGTTCCATCAGCGTTGTTGAACAAGTGTTTAGTGAGTTGTGCTGGCTGCGACTGCTGTAGAGCCTCTAGAAACTTGCGACTATTGCTAGCAAACTTTCTTAGACAGAACCCACCTGCTTGCAACAGGTCTACCAACTCCTGCTGAAGTACTACTGCTTCTTGTACTGACTGTGCTCCTGTCACAACATCATCCACATACGTGTCTGTCTTCAATGCCTCGGCAGCTTGGGGAAAACTGCGTTTCTCATCTTCTGCCAACTGACGAAGGGTACGCAGAGCCGGAAATGGGGATGACGAAACTCCGTAGGTAACAGTTGTCAACTTGTACTCCTTAATGCTTGCTGATGGGTCAAAACGCCAGAGTATCCGTTGATAGTCTTGATGATGTGGCTCCACCTGGATTTGCCTGTACATTTGTTGTATATCTGCCGTAAATACAATGGTGTGCAGGCGAAAGCGACTTATCACTTCACTATTGTCTAACTGGAGCTTTTGACCAGGCAGTAATACATCATTCAATGAGTGCCCTGATGATGTCTTGGCAGAGGCATCAAAAACCACTCGCAGCTTAGTTGTTGTACTGTCTGGCTTAAGCACGTAGTGGTGTGGAATGTAGTATGCCAAATCCACTTCGGTGGTTGCTTCTGGTACCTCCTCCATGTGCCCAGATGCCAGATAGTCAGCCATAAACTCATGATAAAGACGATTCACCTGTGGGTCCCTTTTTAGTCGTCGCTCCAGGTGGCCGAGTCTCCGTACAGCTTGGGCCCTTGATTCTCCCAGCTCTGGTTTCTCAGACTTGAATGGAAGTGCCACCACATACCTTCCATCAGGCCTTCGATGGTGTGACTGTTGAAACAATGCTTCACACTGTGCTTCCTCTGGAGTTACCGCCAATGTGACTGGAACCTCCTCTAATTCCCAGAACTTCCTTACGCTATCCTCCAACGACATAGACGTGTGGAGGCAGGTCACGACCAGTGAGGTTGAAGGTCCTTTGAGTGCCTCCACCTTACCCATTACCAGCCACCCAAAAACAGAGTCCAGTGCGACAGGGGAACCCGGACCTCCGTCCAATCTTCCACCAGTGAGTAAGAACGGGAATAACTCGGCTCCAATCAGCAAATCAATGTACCCGGGAGTTCCAAAGTGAGGATCTGCCAACTTCAGATTAGATAGATGTTTCCAGCTGCTGTGTGACACCCTTGTGGCTGGCAACTGCTCACTTATTTTATTCAATACCAAGGTTTCAACAGTGAACTGCCTATATTGATCCTCTACTGGCTGGATGCGACATGTTGCTACGCCCTTAACATCAGCAATAGTGGCACCAGATAAGCCTTGTACTGATTGTGAGCACCTTGTTCTTGATACGCCTAGTCTTCGTAAACAGCTGCTGGTGATGAAGCTCGCTTGACTTCCCGAGTCGAGGAGAGCCCTGCAAGTCTGAATGTTGCCAGTGGAATCCTTCACACCAACCATCGCAGTTGCCAACAAGACGCATAATGCCAGTGCCGTACTTGTGAAAGATGACGAAGCTGGTTTGCCGTCCTCGTCCGTGGTTTGGTGCATTTGTGTGCCACCGTTTGCAGCATCGGAAGCTTCCAAGTGCAGCAAGGTGTGGTGCCGTAGATCGCAAATTTTACACCGTGACCTTGAGCAACACTCCTTCACCCTGTGCGATTGCCTTAAGCAGTTAAGGCAAAGGTTACACTGCTTGGCCACTTCAAATCTTTCCTGAGGGGATTGCGATTGAAACTGAGGGCACTTTGTTAAGGAATGATCCTCCTGGCATGCAAAACACTTGGTGGACCCATTTTCGCTAGCCTGGCCTACAAATGATTATGTTGCTGGTGCATTGTTTGGTTTTCTGTAGGTTAGCTGTTGGTTTACCTTAACTGCAGGCTTTGGACGTAGACCTCCTCCCAGTGACTCCCACATTCTCTGCCTCCACTCCAAGAAGACTATAAATTGGTCTATTGTTGGAAGATGGTTAGGGTCTGTGATGGTCAGTTCCCATTCCTTCCTGACTGCCATGTCCAACTTCCTCTCCAGTACATACAGCAGCAAGGGATCCCATGTGTGTACAGGCACTCCCAACACCTTCAGTGCACCCACATTCTCTTGAATAACAGATAACAGTTGCCCCAGTGCAGCAGAGTTGGCTGCAACTTGCGGTGCATTGACTAATCCTTCCACATGGTGACTAACCACTAACCGTTTATTGTCGTAGCGCCGTTGCAGAAGTTTCCATGCCCCCTCAAAGTTTTCCTCTGTCAGTGGTAGTGCCTGAATCATGGACAATGGCTCCCTTGCCAATGCTGTTTTTAGGTACGATAGTCGCTCCACATTTGTTAACTGTGTGTTGCTTGCCACCAATGCCTCAAAGAGGTTCGCAAAAGTTCGCCAGGTCTTAATTCCCCATTAAAACAGGGTAACTTAATCTTCGGTAACGGTACCCTCTGAATGTGGACAGCAGCCACCGCAGTCTTGTTTTCTGCCACCGTATCTGCCATGGCCATTACCTTATAATACAGGTCGTCAAACAATTCCAACCTTTCCATATGCTTGCTCTCGTCAAAGTCTGCAATCTCATTCGCTCTGGTAGCAAGTAGGAGGTGGTCGTCCTCAAAGGACGAGTGAATTTGTGGCAGGTCCCTGCAGGTGGCCGTAAAAAGGCGTTCCTGTGAAGGGTCCACCCTAGCCGCTTCCGCTAACGTCGCTGCTTTCTGAAACCGATTTTCCGCCCGAACCATCCTTAATGTTGCCGCTTTCACCACTGGCTGCGCCATGTCTTAAGCTCCGATCCTCGTCCCATGTGGCGACCCGTTCTGGTCGAGAGCTCCAAAAGTGAACGAGTGAACAATAGCCCGTGACCCATTCGCGCGAGAGCTCCAAAAAAAGGTCGTCGTAGTGAATGATAGTCCGTGACCCGTTCGCAGAAGACGCCGGCACTCCATGACACCCTACCACGAACACACACACAAAGCAAAACGACACGCATGGTTTTCAGTCCTGGTTTTATGCCCTGATTCACTGATTGTCCTACTTACTATTTACGGTAACTTGTCTCACGTCCAAGCTTGCGCAACGCAACAGTCTTGGCGAGATGTTTCCCGCGCGGTTCTGATGGACGATCAAACCGGTCCTGTTTCTTTACCGTGTTTTCGTATACTTGGAGACCGTAATTCTTACTTACGTCGCCGCCCTATCCGACCTCCGGAGGACCAAAATGTGTGGTATGATTGTTGGACACTTTGTCCCGCGATATTTACCAGCGTGTTCGGCACGGAGGACACAGTTCTGTTGTCCTGACTGCATTTTGCAATCACACTAAACAAAAACAAACGACACACGAAAAGAAATGGGTTCCATTGCCAATATTGCCAAAAGAAAAGACTGCAGTCTCTCTCTCACCATCATACGTTTATGAACACGGTCACACAACAAGTACCAATAGCAATTTGAAACAACTAAGAAAATGTATTGCAAACTTTTTTTTTATAGCATTTTAATGCATTTATATCTTAATTATTCCTCTGTGTGTGCCGAAATTACATAATTTCGCTAGGATAATTAATAAATTTACGTTCTGCATCAAATATGATTCAGATATATTTTCATGTTAAAACACAGTTGATAGTTCAATAGTAATTGTTTGGACACTAAAGCGAGTCATAATTTCTTAACGTAACACCCATTATATTTTTCAGTCATTTAATTCATTTTCAGTAGTACGTGATATTACAATTTCGCTGCCATACGGAAGGCAGAGTTCATGCAGTATGTTTCCAGTCCAGACGCACGCACACATGCACGGCGCGGCGACCCAGTTACAGGAATTCGCAGCTCAGCTTACACGGCTGCCAACTTGAGCCGAGCGGTGATGCGAGGCCAGGCTGACAACTTAACTTACGTTACCGTCCCATATGTTAGAAGATGTTTAGTTATTCTTTCCACTTTACACCACTTCATTATTCTTTCACTATCTCTTTCTCAAGAGAGATATGAGACAACACAAGTACTAAGAATGATAGTCGTTATATTCATTCAGAACTATGGTCCAGGACTTAGCCAATCTTGAGGTAGCAGACGTAAAACATCTATTACAGCAGCAGGGATGGGTGATATAATGGGTGAAAGAACTGTGAGGTAGGGACCTTTACAGTAGAGTGAGTTCTCACCATTAGGCGATCACTTCTCTTTTTCTTCATTTTCCTTTGATTTGCGCGTCCAGCAAGCGAATTTGGTCTCTGCGGGTTAGACCGCTTAGAGGGACCGCACCTTTTGCTCTACTGGCCTGAGTTGGCAGTAGGAGAACATTGGGCAGTTGTACCTGAGTATGACTAGCCTCCCATCCCCTATGGTGGGCTAGAGAGCCGATATTTCCCTTGTGTTTGTCCTGTAATTTCTCTTGACATCATACTTTTCTTTGTGTAACTTTCTCTTACTACTTCTTTACTCATCATTTCTGATATGAGATAATGTAACCAGTAAAATATCCTACATTCTTAGATATCACAGCATACTTATTATATAATATTGAATAGACGGTAGTAATTATAATAATTCAATGTAAATAATAACACACAGTCATGCACATATTAGTTAAATGTAGCATTTTAAATAGTACAAACAGTATTGATATCCACACACAGTAAATTAATAATTATAAACACCAAGTACAATTATAAGTATCCTCTTCCTGATACCATAAATTATAATAATTCCCATGGAACGAGAGTCGTTATGTTAAACTCTAACTTTTCTTCAGTTGGTTTGATATAACGGGATGTAAGCTTTCAGTGTTTAGTCACTCATTTCAGAGGGTATATATTTCTTCCTTTCTCTTTTCTATCGTCGGCAAATTGCGCGTAGTGACGTGCGATTTTGGTCTCTGGGATGAGTGGTGTTCTGCCCTAGACAGACCACCTTTGTACCCTATTGGTGCTGTGGCTAATCAGACCATAGGGTACATCCATGGATGCGTTCGGAGCCCTTGTTAATGTGGGGATAGGCATGAGACACATTGTCTCTGTCCAGGTACCTGAGTACTATGGTCGCCCTACTGAAATGAGTCATGAGTATGGTTTTTTGTGTGTCCGAGTATATTGTTTTTCGTTTTTCTGTTAATTACTAGATATTACTATTCCTAGAGTATTTCCCTTGTGTAGTTACTCTTTTATCTTTATTTTGCCCTGACTGCTTAGGTATATAAATTTTTATAATATTTATGTTACAACCAGTATACTTATCACAGTAATACATATGTTCAGTTAAAATAAGTTAATAATAAAATAATAAGTATTCCGGTATACGCACACACAGTAGGTAATATTGATATACTTATCACAGTGATCCATAGGTACAGTTAAAATAATTTAATAATAAAATAATAAGTTCCGACATTCCCAAACACAGTAGGTAATATTAATGAATTTTAACAACAAATTATTGTTTAAATAATGTCTTTGTAGAATATTTAACAAGTTAACATCACAAAGTAATAATGATAATTTTACATTTCCACTGAGTAATATTTCGACAGAGGCAGACCAATTTCGGTATTTGATTTAAAATTTTACAACTAAATAACATATTTAAATATGGAGGGAGAGCCTAATCCACAGAACAGTAATAACATTGTTATAAGAAACTAGCTGTCCCGTTGCGGCTTCGCCCGCGTGTACTATAGAAAAGAGTAACTAACTTTTAGTTACGTGTTAATTGATGGTGATATTATATTCTATATTATACTATATTCACTGTTTATCTTTAAAACATCAAATACAAACAGATTTGTCCAGTCCACTGCGCTAAGCGTACTTTTTTTAATTCATCTTCATTTCTCTATAAAACAGCTGCCCGGCTGCGGCCTCCACCGCAAAACAGCTGCCCGGCATTTAACAGCTAGCGTACTCAATAACAGTGTAAAGAGCGCGCCTAATACGCTTGTATGATGTCATGTAATTCCCATCGCAAAGTCTTGCACGGGATACGAACCCGTAACCCCTCCCCTCCCACACCCCAAACTTTATACAATACCTGAGTGAATGCTTAAAGCTTCGATCACAGGAACATACCTACATTATTTAAACAACAATAGCAATAAAGCTCAAATTGACTACTGTTTTTAGGGGGTTTTTTTCCGGCAATTATTCAAATTTTTCTCGCTGTAAAAACCATCTTTGAACTTCAAATTTTTCTCGCTGTAAAAACCATTTTTGAACTTCAACGAACATTTAAAAAAAAGAATTGGCCAAATTGGTCCAGGCGTTGTTGAGTTATGTGCTTACCAACACATTTGCGACTCATTTTTATATTATAGAAAATTTACAGGACAGCCAAAATAAAGGAAATAGTTATCCATAAAACATAATAAACACATTCATTTAGAGCTATCTTTAAGTTATAGAATCCAAGGACAGCAATAGCAGACAGCAACCATGCTGAAAATCGAACTGAAGTCCTCCGGAGGCACCGTCACCGTCAACAACCTCAATACCAACACCACCATCACCAAATACAGACGGCCACCAGTCCTCATACAAGGTCCTTACAGTACATTTCAATTCTCTCCATTGGCAAGGTAAATTCGACGCAAATGTTTCACTACTGACACACACACACACACACACACAAGGTCGACCTTTACAGATTCAAACACACAGTTAAACTTTTACACCATACATTCACGCTTCACGAAACATACACATGTTCAAATTTTACAATGCAATAAATATAATCTAATTCATATAAAAAAAAACTGTAGCTATTTTATAAAAGAATTCAAATTCCAATTTAAAATTATTTATCAAACAAAAATATTAATATTAATGTCCATAAATTAAATTAAATATCCATACAGTAAGGTTATCGTCATTAGCAAAATATTTTCTTATTGCCTTTCTTCACTTACATAAAAAAAACTTACGTTTGTAAAAGAAAGAACAAACCTTCAGTTTAATTTCATTAAACGTATCATTATTTTATGTCCATGTACTATCAAATTATGCAGTAGAATACACAATCTAGTGAAATACTATATGTAATTGAGGTTTGTGAATTGAATACTTCTGTATAAAAATGCTGTTGAAAAAAAAAAAAAAAAACATTTCAGCTATCCATATTATTATAAAATTATTGAAAATTATCATAGAAATGTCAATTTTAAGTTAATGTGAAAAAAAAAATTACTTTACACTTTATTTTGCATACAGAATATAAACAGAAAAAGGCCTACAAAAACTGTAATTACTAGTTCTTAGGTATACGTAGTTGAAATTAAATAGCATAAGTTTTCCTGCATTCCGATCCCAACAGAGTTGAAATTTAGGGGTTAGTAAACAGCAGCAAATGTTTTGTTTTATTTATTTTATTCAGATTTGTTTCACAATATGATAATTTTACATGTACTTCTGAATGAAAAACGAAATGAATTCTGAATTCCGAATCTAGTTGCCACACATATACAAAACATTTAGTACAGATGGCGTGATTTGCGATACCACACTCGTGTCTGCCGCGGTCGTATGGAAGAATTATACATGCCTTGCACAAGTTCAAGGACACATCGGCCAACCTTAGTTCAGCAGAGTACAGCTGACGCTGGTACACAGACTGTCAACTTCAAGTAGGCAGTTCCTTCACCTTAGTTATCCATCTTTCTCTAGTTAGTCCGTCTAAGTAATTCCTAACCATATTGAAATGTTTGACCACCTTCTCCATATTCCCACTGACAGAAAAAATTGCAGACTTGAGTCCAACTTTCATATTAATCTCGGACCGGCCTAAAGATCCTGGGACGGATCTTTTTCCAAAATTGGGGGGGTGATGTTATGATATTGACTGGCAAGCAGGACAGCGAAAGAGGTTCGGGCTGCAACTAGGCCAGCCAGCATTGGGAAACCACGGAAGACAGCAACTCAGCTCACCCCCCTCATAGTTGCACAATATTGAGGACAAGCACGCCAATATAAGGCACGGTTACCAAGTAAACGGGGTCTGTCTGTATGTATGTAACGTGTTCTCCGTCGGGGGCTTGGGGTCGAGTCCCGGGGGTGCGTGCTCGTCCGTCGATGCCATCTCTTCATCAATCTAGCTTTCGGTAAGGTCGTCAGATCTAGATACGTGGCAGCAACTCTCAACTTAAAATTATTATTCAATAATCAGTAATATTGCGCTCCCCTCCTAAATAGAACATATTGTAACCTATTTTGTATTCGGTGTACTTGCCATTGTAGTATAGTAAATGCCAGTTTAACCATAACTGTCTTAAAGTCATTTAGCTCTAAATAATATCTAAATAAACCCACAGAGTAGCTACCATCTGAGTGAAAACCCCCAAACTAATAATAACTTATGAACCTCCAATCTAATAATGACTTAAATTTACATTTTGTAACAATATGGCGAACCGCAGCTGGGACCACTGACAACGCCTCACACTACTCTTCTGGCAGTCACTCAGCCGTGCAACGAAAACATGGCAGCAGTTGGCCCCAGACTGCACGTTTGAGGAGTTTGAGAGAGCAGACGACTACGTTACAGTGTGGGGTACGCTTCACAACGCTGATGAGGTACAGGGACAGCAGGAGTTGAGTGGCGAAGAAGATGGGGAGAGAGAGACAGAAGAGCCTGAACTAGCTGTGACAACAAAAGATGTACTCAAGGTCGGAGACATCTACGCTGCAGTGCTACGGCAGCACAACGCAAGTGAAGAAACGTAGTCGCACTTTGCCCATTTATGAGAGATCGTCGAACAAAGTCTGGTTCAAAAGAAAAAACAGACCACGATAAAAGACTTCTTCAAGAAGTAGGGAGTTTATTACTGTATCAAAGTTTCGCTGATATAGTAGTGATTTCAGATGATGTTTTAATTTATATGTTACATTTTAATTGTGTACTCTGTGAACTCTCGATAACTTGGACTAAAAGGGGGAAGAAGCTGTCAGAGTTACGATTTGTCCGTGTTAACGGGGGGCGTCCGGGGAGGAGGGGTAATCGGTCATTAATCACAAGAAATGCGAATTAATCAGTACGCTATCATTTCTAGAAGCAAAAGAGGCTGCAATAAATACTGTTTTGTACGTAATTATCGTATCAGGTTACGGGAGGGCTTCCCGTGAAGTCGGAAAATTAACACTAACGTGGAGAAATATGAAAGAAAGTCAAACAATGTCGGCAGGCAGATCTTCTTTATTTTTTTGCTACTTCTGGCTGATACATTTTTATCTCTGTGCTAGAAGCTGGTGCAAAGGCACCCTTCTATCACATAAAAGTTCTCGTCTGGCTGGCGACAGCCGATGCGCGGGCACGTGTGAGACAAATAAATTATTGTTGGAGATAAGCTAGGGAGGTAGCGTGCGGAAGTAGTCAAGGTCAGCTGGTACAGTCTCATCACAACAGCAATACAAACACCGCACGAGACCACCCGCATATCAAGACGTTTACATTGAAAAATACCTTATGTCAGCATGTCACAATGTAGGGGCAGCAGCCAGCTGATAGCCTCATAGTTCCTAAATAACGTTTAACTTTTATTTTTTGTTCAAAATCTAGGCCTTCTAGAATGTGAGGCCCGGGGAAAATTTCCCTTTCCCACCCCCCTCCTTTTCTTCTTCAAATTGACTAAGTCACAATTTTTTCTACATCACGCCAGCCTCCGTAGCGTAGTCAGGCGTCTGTTTACAATGCAAGAGGCTCTGGGTTTGAATTTCGGCTCGGGCATGGATGTTGTGTTGTTCATTCACCACCCACATCGGCTCTTAAAAACATTGTTGTTAAAGGGACAAACTATCTAACCAATTTTTCTACATCACAGTGCAAAGCAATGGCTTTCAATTTTTCTTTTTAATGCCTGGAACAATTTGTTATGCAATCCTGAATTCATTGCACCTACCAGAACGAAATAAATTTCTGTTTATGTGTCATTGTAACCCGTAGTTACTGTTCATTTTACAAGCACACACATGAGCACACATGAAATGTTTGTTTACGACACACATGCGTGCCTGGCTCATGGGGCGAAGAGGGAAGAAAGATAAAGAAGTGAGACGTCGGCCTGCTGCGTTGCATATTCACTTCACTCGCGCCTTGTGCGCCTCGCAAGCAACACGTAACCACATGGAACTAGCCAGATATTTATGATGGGATTATTAAAGGCTAAGTAGCGATGGACAACTATATTATAAAGTTTCATGCTGTTCTAAAATATAATGCATTGGGTTTAAATGAAGCAGACACGATTTTCGTATGCCTTTTAATTGAAAAATAATTTCATTAAAATTATTATTTTTTTAAATTCTGTCAGAGTAATCTGATGTCCGGGACATAGAGGTCCAAGTTATCGAGAGTTCACTGTATAAGTGTATGTAAATGTCATGCCAACAATACTAAACGTATGTAGCATTGCTAGGCGAGCAACAAACAACGCAAAGCAAGCAAAATGCTTCAGCTACTTGCTGCTGAGTAGACGAGTATGGTATTGATTGCGTGCAAGATGGGACGCACATCTTGCTACCGCAGACTGGGAGGGAGAGCGAGCTGGTCACCCTCCCCTCGCCTATTGCTTCCGTCTTCCTCTCGCCAAGGTTGCCAACCGTACGGAAATTTCCATACATAAACAGAATTTTAACAATTTAATTCTGAATGTATGGAAATTTTTTAACTGTACGGTTCGTACGCTAATAGTAGGAAATTTTTGGTAAATGTACGGAAATTTTAATAATGCAAATTTCTCAGTGTAAGATTTCAGTACACCGTCGAATGTTCTGATGCATGACCATTTCTTAAATTTTTTTAAAGTTTCCTTTTCTAATGTGAAGGGGATGAGAGGGGGGGAGAGGGGGAGTGAGAAAGAGAGAGTGTGTGTGTGTGTGTGTTGAGTGTGAGTGTGTGTGTGTGTGTGTGTGTGTGAGCATGAGTGTGAGTGTGATTGTGTGTGAGTGTGAGTGTGTGTGTGAGTGTTAGTGTGTGTGTGAGTGTTAGTGTGTGTGTGAGTGTTAGTGTGTGTGTGAGTGTTAGTGTGTGTGTGCATGCATGTGTGTGTATGTTTGTGCGTGCTCGCACATGTGGTAAAATGAAGACAACAGTTCTATGAATTGTTATGGTTATTAGCACAAGTTGTTGGCCATTAAAACCACATGATCAAAATTAACAATCGTGTTTGTTTATATGTTCATACAATAGTTGAGGTGACCTTCGAACATAGCTAAATAACCACTGACTAGGCCTACACTAACTGGTTGTGAGGTACTTGGCCTATACCCACCCATTTATTTTTTCTTCCGATTAGGTTATTATGCGCTATTGTAGTTCATTTCTGGTATTAACATAAATTTCAAGACTTATAACTTAAGGGTATTTATATTAGATTTCCGGCGTCAGCATAGGCCTAATGGGATCGCGGGGTGGCTTGTGAGCAATGGTCTGTGAAAAGTGTAAAGAGGCAAATGTAGCCCGGCGGCGAATGGCCCAGCTTACCGAGTTTAAG
>PNEQ01002653.1:4858-38641 GCA_003012365.1 Medauroidea extradentata | reverse complement strand
GTGCATTTCTGCAGCTCTGCTTCGTGGCTATTGGAAGCGTGTCTTCTCGTAGAGGCGTCACTCACTCGACTACGCCAATCAGAGTAAGATTACTACCACACCATACTTCTGTGATTAGCGGGTAGAGCGCCAAAACGCTGAGAGGTAAAGACATCCAGTCACTGACCACTAAGCATGACTGAAGGTGTGCATGGGCAATGGACCAAGTTGGCGTAAAAATCTTTTAGCGAAAATCAACTGTCCCTTCTTATAAATACATTCATATACTGACAACTTTTACTTAAAACATTTTTTGTATTACAAACTAAAGACGTATTTTGGACATAACGCCATTGCAGCAAATGGCATGTCATAGGAAACCAGAGAATACACACAAACAGACAGACAAGTAAAGAAACAAAAGAATTGTGTTTGTAACTGACAAATAAAGGAATTCAGTTATTTACAAGAGAATAAATTAACACAAACGAGCACCAAAGCACCGAAAAACAAACCAAGGGAAAATAAATAACTCAGATTATTCCGCAAAAGGAATTCTGTCAGTAAGTACGAAACAACAAACAACAAAAAATAATTACAACAACAAACAGCCAAAACAAACCGAACGACAAAAACTTAGACGTAGATGCCACAGCAGCAACACAGACACCTCCAGGAAAGCGAACGAAAACAAATAACACAATAACTGCGGACAGTAAGACAATGAAAAAACTGACGAACACAATGGTCTCCTTGTCGCAACAATCGTTCAAAAGTAACATTTTATGCTTTATCATTAAGAAAAAAGTATTTATTAGCGCAGTAATCGAACTAATGAATATATTTGTCAGTGCATCTGAGTTTCAAAATGTTTTGTAACGCTAGTTTTATTTGTTTCGGTAGGTAAGTTTTATTATTTGTTATGTTTTTTATTTATTTCAAAACGAACAACTAAGTAATTTGTTGAACTTAGAGGCAAGGCTATGCATTATTACAAACAACACACTGATTTTTCGGCAAATGCAGTGTTGCGAAATGTGTGTAGCCGTTTATATACCTGTAAATTTCACATGTGTGGAATTCGAGTGTTTATATACTTATTTGAGTGCTATTATTTTAAATTTGAATTAGATTCGTGAAGTTTTATTTTTACATAAAAATTCTTAATAATGGCATGTTGATGTTCGAGAACCATTATCCAGACTAAAATGTCCTTAAACAATTCACACAGATGAGTGTCCACTGACGGCGCTGGTGCATTTCTTATAATTTATTATTGTAGCGTGCTGTGGACTTTGTCTACATTTAATTTCTTGTGTTTAAGTGATAAGCAGTGCCTGAATGTGATAAATCGCAGTGACGAGCTGGTCGTACGCATGCTTCCACAATGTCGGAGGGGCTTCATGAAAGATGACTTACATAATAAAATCTTCGTACGGCACTGTAGAGTAAGTAGCAGGTGAAAAGCTGCTTCTGAAGGTGAGAGTTCACCGAAGATTTTAATTGTTTTAATAATTATTTTAGTTTTATACCAGGTATGGTTTGTTTTGTAGACATACAGTGCGACTATTTTACTGCAAAGACAATTTTTTTTAGCTTTCATAGTTTTTGCATAATGTTATATCAAAGTCCAAATTTTAATAAAACGGTTTTATACTAGAACGAAAAAGAATGTCTTACTGAAATGAAATATTTCACACTGAATAACAGTGTAT
Source organism: Medauroidea extradentata (assembly GCA_003012365.1). Lineage (NCBI taxonomy): Eukaryota > Metazoa > Arthropoda > Insecta > Phasmatodea > Phasmatidae > Medauroidea > Medauroidea extradentata. The sequence continues at coordinate 36,947 of PNEQ01002653.1, read as the reverse complement.
TGGGGTACGGCTAGGTATGTATAAAAACAGCATTATATATTTTTGTTTTTTTTTTATTTCAGAAAATTGATAATTTTTCTAATTTAAATTCAGTTATTTTAAATCACGAAAGAAAGTTAAATGCTGTTTTATACATGCTTTTGGTCTAGCCCGTGGCACTGTTTTTCAGTGCAAATTATTTCATTTAGTAAGTCAGTTCGTTTTGTTTTTAGTTTAAAACTTTTTATGCAAATTTAAACTTTGAGTTGCCATTATACAAAAAATGTGAAAGCTAGAAAGTTTTCATTACAGTAAAAACATTCACAACATATGCCTGCAAACAAACCACATACCGTACAAATATTAAGATTGTTAAAACGTGTGACTCTTTTTAAGATAACATTATGTAGAAATTTTCTCCTTATGCAAAAAAAATTAATTTCAGAGTAATATAGCTTGTACTTTGTGTAATCCTTTAAAGGGATGTAAACTGTTACTGTCTTAACAACTGAAATAAATTGTTCTTGTACGAATTTCGTTCCACATGGGCCATTACTTTTCCGTCATCAGTAAATGCTTAGCTCAGGGTAGAGTGTAGCCAAGTTTTCTTAAATTCATAACTTTTAGGTGGTTACGAATCGGACTATGCAAGTTTGGTTTATTTGGTAGCTCTTGGGCCCATCTATCACCCGCCTCATTATTGACGTCTACTCACGGAACATCCTGTCTGTATATACAGGATGTCAAGAAACAACCGCATAATAAGCACACTATGCGAAATCCTGGGTAAAATTGAAGACGGAAAATGTAAGTGGCAAAATGTTGTACGACGACATTTTACGCCCACAATGTGGCAACACTGCACTGACCAAGTCCCGTCTTGCATTCCACTGCCAGGTATTAGTTTATGTATGTTACGTGAAGTAAACAGAGAAACGTGTTTGGACTGCTCGGGATTTTAACCTGCACTCATAATATGCTGGTCAGAATAGTAGTAGTAAGATAAGTAAGATATCTTTTGAGCGCAAGACGGGACTAACTACAGTGCTATGTTGCCACGTAAAATGTCATCGTAGAACATTTTGCCACTAACATTCTCGTCTCAAATTTAGGGCCACTTAAATTTTCCGTCTTCAGTTTTACCCAGGATTTTGCGTGGTGTGCTTATTATACGGTTGTTTCTTGACACCTCTATGTAAATCAGATTCCGTGAGTAGACGTCAATAATAATAATAATAATAATAATAATAATAATAATAATAATAATTAGAATAATAATAATAATATATAATATGTATCGACAAACTCCGACATCGTTTGACCGATCGCTATGAAAATAGGTGTACATAGATATTTGAACGCAGTGAATATTTTACCGGTATCCATTTCGTTACTCGCTACTAGATGACGCTGCAGCGCATGGCACATAAGTCATAAATATCACCGTATGGCTCATAATGTATGAAAGGGGTTGGGAGGGTTCGCAATTCGACCAACATCCATTTTCGTATTTAAGGGTTTTAGATCCGGCCTGCATACCTAGTCAAGTAACACCAGACACTCCCTATTATCCTAGTTGCGTATTATCCGATTTGCGGATTATCCGCGCAAAATATTTCACTTTAAATAATTGATTTTTGTTATTTATAAATAAACGCTGTGTTTACTCGCATAATGTTTACCAACGTGTTATTCCCGCAACCGTTTTTTGAAAGGCTTGAAGACTGAAGTCTTTTACAGTATGCGGAACAATTAGTCCCACGCATGAAGGGATTAACGATATTTTTATCTGGGATAAATAAGATATCATTGACTTTTTTATTATATTTGATTTTAGATTATTAGCGCATAGCCCCTAACCATTAATGCGAATAATTGAGACTTTACTGTATTAAATTGCTGTCTTATTGCAGGAATGAATTTGACCTTTTTTTTTCTATCTAATGAGATCTAAGAAAAGGTAAAAGTGGATTATCCGAGGCATCGACCCCCTCCATTAATGCGGATAATCGAGAGTTGACTGTAGTTCGAATGGAGAATAAAAGTTAAACAAATTTTCGTCTTAATGGATACATTTTGAAGATAACTATTCTACACAAAGAGTATCGCACGTTAAATTTGTTGAGGAATGTTGAGGTTGAAAATTTCAATGTATTTTCTTATGGCAGAGTTTGGCACAGGGAAAATTTCTGCAGCTAGTTTGCGCTACTATCCAAAAAAATACGAAACCGTAGTAAAATTCAATTTAAGTAGGCATGGAAATGGCAGAAGGCTTTTAACTTAATTTTACAGTGAAAATAATCCAATTTCTCGTTTTAAATTATCAACGCAATGTAACTTAAAATTCAGGAAAGCTCTGAGATTGGTCAGTTTGAATCCATTACCGATACCAGCGCTCAAGCGGCAGAAATTTTTCCTACGACAGACTTTTAACATTGATCTTTCTAACTTTTAGTAGAATTAACCTTAACAGCATACATGACCAAAACTACAATGAAGCGACTTAATGCGCTTTGATGAAAGTGTTGCAGAAACAAATACGAAACTAATGTTGTACCGAAAATGGACAAAGTAACCCCGGTTTACAGGTTTCTTTTACCATTGAAAATTTTAGTTTTTTTTTTTTTTTTTTTTGTAAATAAGTAGATAATTTGAACCTAGTATTTGAAATAATTTATTTTGAACGTGTTGTTAACCTTTAAAACTTTCTTTGCAAAACGACGTAAAGACGAAAATTTTGGGTAGGGCAAAGTTACCCCACAAGATCAAGATAACAGCTTTTTACAGTATTTGAATATACATAAAATATCTTGTAAACAATGCACTGCAGACGTCGAATTCAGCAAAATACTTGTTTGGTAGAAAACGTGTATGTTTTTTTTTTTTGGATTTCCGCCATCTTAATACCCTGTAAAAGCATTGCAGGCGTCATAAAATTCCCGTTAATCGACAAAAGCTGGTCACTTGACTGAGGTAACCTACCCTACTCCAGCGAGTGAATTTTCATAAGCGCCTCTTGTATCGAACGAATAATCTCGTAGACAGCAACAAGTGGTTCATCGTCCACCTGACAGGAAGAAGCTGCACTCTCGTCCCATTTTACCTTTCAATCAGATATGACGCCGTGCATCTCACTTCTGACAGCTCATCTCCGGGATCTTGTTATCGCAGAAGCCAGCAGCATTGTCGTCCGAAGACGTTTTCGGAAACTCACCTCCTGGAGTAGGTTAGGTTATCTCAGTCACGTAGGGGCTGCGGTGACCGAATGGTCAGACCATTCGCCTCCCACCAAGGCGATACTTAATCATAATTATACTGTTTCCTATTTCTAAAAATATACTTTATGCTATTTTACTGTATAAACTTTGCTTCACGCATAATACTGAGTACAAATGCAGCAAGATATGTATTGTTATCAATAACCATATATACATAAATGCATTATTAACTCAAGCAGAAGAACCTTTTTTCTGGTTCGATTCCCGGCGGGATCGTTCCCGGATTTCCACATGTGGGAATTGTGTCGGACGATGCCGGTTTTCTCGGGGATCTCCAGTTTCCCTCGCCCTTTCATTCCGGTGCTGCTCCATACATCATGTCACCCCTCTCCAGCGCTGAAGACCTCGATGTTAAAGCACTGATCGAAATCTCTCACTCATATCTGAGTGACCAGAAACTTGAAGAAAGCCTGTGATGTCATTCAGGGTTTTAGATGGCGGGAATAAAAAAACCTACTTTTTTCTACATGAAAAAATAATTTGGTGAAGGCTAAGTCCGCAGTGTGTCAAGAGAATCAACATTTGCGAGTTACGGGAACACACAAATAACAAAAACAAACTAACTTACTCGAATGAAATAACTATCACTGAAATTAGATACCATGGGTCATATGCTAAAACATTTAAAAACATGCTACATAATTTTAGTAAATAAAATTATAATGTAAATAATTATGTAGCATGTTTTTAAATGTTTTAGCATATGACCCATGATATCTAATTTCATTCGAGTAAGTTAGTTTTTGTTATTTGTGTGTTACCGTAACTCGCAAATGTTGATTCTCTTGACATGCTGCTATAGGAAGACTGCTTTAATAAAATCGCTAGTAGAAACCGTTGTCACAAGTGATGTCTATATAATGAATACTGTGTGGTTAAAATATAAAATTATGTGCCACTAGAACGGCCTTAAGGGCAGGCTGAATAGGCTGCCTTGCCATATCATGACATAGGGATTTCAATGTTAAAACAGAAATCAAAATATCTCTACCAAGTCTGAAGATAAAGTTTCGAAACAAAGACCATGTTGCGGGTTTTGATTAGTTTATATCGCTACGTAAAATAATTGGTAATTTAAAAGTTAGAAATTTCTTTTTTTGTGAGTTTAAATCTACAAACCCACCCAATTTCCAGACTATCCATTTTGTGGTGTTAAATATCTTCACGTTTTATAAGAGACAGAGTCATTCTTATTTTCGCTGCGTTTTCCGAAGTCGAGTACAAAGAATGGTTGCTACAAATTTTACGAAACTTTTTTTAGTATCGCGGTGTTAATGTTACCGTTTGTTATGCTTCATTTTGCAGAACGCAGCTCTATTAAGAACGGCTGTGTCTTTGATAAAGCTCGAAGATAAAGTTGATATATGTAATACTCTAATTGCAATAGGGAACGTAAAATTAGCCTTGATTTATATGGGGTTAATGCGGATTGCATACATGCGCCTGAAACACTGACACGGCCTCCAAGGCCGCCGAGTAGTGAGTAATAATTCAGCCGTTTACTAGATTATTCTAAAATTATTCAGCGTGTGTATGTTAGCATTCAAAGAATTTTACACAAGTGTATACCCATTTCAGGTTCTCCATTTTTCTCGGTTTCTTTTCACGCTGCTAAAAATGGCGAAAAATTTGTATTTTTGTGATTCACTTTAGGCACGAAAATCTAGCCGCAGAATAATTTAGAAGGCATAGGCGTGTACAATAAACGTGTATCTTTAATATTACGTCATAATACAACAGCGTGTCACCACTGCATGTCTCTATAGAGGCGGGTTTTCGACGAGAGTCAGTTCTGTGACCTGCACATAGAGGTTAAGGGGATATTTGATGCGCGCGCTGTGTCGCCCTTACCGCTTCCTCAGTTACATGCCTCGAACGCGCAAAACACGCGTCTAATCAGGCGGCTACCTTAAGAGTCCTCACTACGTAGACTGCTTTTGTGTGTAGCAGAAATATCAATGGGAGTGTTAAGGTTGCCGTTGACCGGCTTATGTAATGTATTGTCGCCTCTCCGCGCAAGCCACTCAGATAGAGTGCAGTGCTTTACTGTTATCCTTTTTACTATAGGACTTTTAAGCGGTGACCCAATTATTTTATTTGTGGGAAGCATAGTTCAAAGTTTAGCGCTCGTTTATAGTGTTATGTTTTTCAAATTCGGTTGTTATTTTTCCAAACACATCAGCCTCGAAAAGCAATATTTTTGGCTATGTTGATGTGTCCGAAAACGATGTTTTAATAAACGTGCCGAATTGTGTAAAACTTTAGCCACATAGCTTGAAGTACAAATATAATGCGCATTACATAGTATGAACGAAAAAAGAATATTTGTAACTAGCTGCTACGTATTTGAAGTGCATGTAGAAGGTTCAAACAAATTGAAACTGCGAGTAAAAAAAAAAAACTACTTTGATCAGTTAGCCTCTAATGCAGCAACAAAAGAGTAAGTGTGTTGTTATTTGCGTCATTCAGTTAGACGCAGGTCATACTACGCAGTAATAATACAATTTTGGTAAAAATATGGACTTGGGTAGTTTTCGAATCACCGTTTCAATTATAGTAGACTGTTTCTCACCATTCACGGTAAATAAAGTGTTTTTAAAGACATTACCTCCAACGACGTTAACCACTAACAAATTTATTTTTTTTTCTAGCTCAGGCGTCAACTTTTGTGAACTAGCTAAAGTATACAGCATGTTTTTCTTATAGCCAATGTTTATATTACAAAAAAAAAATAGGAATTGAATAAAAGTAAAAATGAATCGTTTATTTAAAAAGTGTTCACTTTATAATGAACAGCCTATAATCACTTAGACCTTGGGGATGACACATCGATCTAAACAGGAAACGGCCGGTCACGCCATCACCGCATCGTTTTATATTGATAGCCGGAGGCTATTTAATATCGAGCTCTTGGTAAGTTCAAGGTACAAAAAATACTTGCACGGTCTGCTAGTCGCTAAGGACAGAGTTTAGAGGTTAACTCCTCACAAAACGTTAGGAATGGTTTACAAGTAGGAATACATAATTCGTATTGCGTAATTTTTGCAAGAAAATAATATATTATGATACTAACAATGTTGTTTGTTATGTCTCTTTAAACGAGTGAGTGAGAGTGAGATAATTTGGTCAGCGCTTAACATCGAGGTCTTCAGCGCTGATGAGGAATGACATGAGGTGAGTATGGAGCAGTGCCTGAATGAAGGAGCTAGGGAGACGGGAGATCCCCGAGAAAATTCGCCGACCAGCGACATCATCCGGCACGATTCCCACATGTGAAAATCCGATGTCCTACCCCGCCGGAAATCGAACCCGGATCGCCTTGGTGGGAGGCGAATGGTCTGACCATTCGGCCACCGCGATCCCCTCTTTAAACGAATGTTGAACCCAGGGGATAAGTCGTTTGGGGTGTTGAACCCCTCCTTCCTCTTTGTAGAAAATGTTTGGATTATGGCTATTTTCCTGTAAGATAATTGTAAAGCGCGTGTTGCATAAATTAAACTGTTAGAATTTAAAACAGTAATGCTGTAATTGCCAAATTATCTAACAAAACGTTGGCAGGGAAATTCAATGAGGTCCAGACAACCTCACATCGTGTTTGCCTTACGTTAAAAGCTTAGCAAGCAACATTTTGCACCATAAAATAAAACTTGGACGTTTATCTGCAGCAACAGACTATGCGCCAATAGCTAGTTCGGTATAAAATATGTTCATGTTTTTAAGCGATCTTATAGAAAGTGCGATCTTTGAAAGGTTCTTGCAATGGGTTCGTATTATGAACATCAAAGTATTTTTACTCTATCTCCTGTGGATATGAATATTCGATTTATTGGACTAATATACTTTTTTTGTAAGACTGCTACAAATCCGAAAAACTTACAGCATATTTTACTGAAAGCTTTAAATCGGCACAGAGTTTATTGATGCGTAATAATATTCTCGAATTATTCCTGGGGTATTGTCGGTTGGCTGGCGGGTTTTTGCGGGCACTCCCTCCTCCCTTCTCACGCCCTTGCATTCCGTTGCTGCTCCATTTGTAGGGTGTTACCATGTCATTCCTCAGTCAGCTCTGGTCCTCCTGGTTGGGGGTTGGAGATGGGCTGCTACACCATTCCCTAATCAGAATCATGCGGCTGAGGCGTTGCGAGGAGAAGCCTTGTATTGCGCAGTGTTGCCAGTGTTTGATGAGTAGAAATTCCATGCTCCATATGCAAAAGTCCCATTCCAGCACAAAAAATCCCACAGCTGAAAAAAAAAAAAGTAGTATTGCCGGGGGCCTACTCGCGATATGTATTTATTATTTATTTATATTGTCTGGTTGAGGACATTTTAAAACGTCCTACGAAAACTTTTTCTAGGTACGGGCATACTCGGCTGTACTAATTTTATAAAACAGCCGTTTACCATTTTATAATTTCGTTTGCTTACGAATAACGTAGAGCAAAGTTATGTTTGAACTGCTTGGTGGTTCCATCTTTTATCTCGGTTTCTTCTGTATATGTAGTGAAGATTTGGAAAGCCCAAGTGGACATGTTCACAATCGGTACTAAGCAGGAAAACTCCATCACGCGATTTTCAAAGTACCATCAGAGGGTCTGCAACAGACTTTTATGTTTATTGTAACACCATAAAGCGTCACCTTTGAAAGGCTCATAAAAGAGGGTCGACGACGGAAAAACTGCACGCGAAATTCAGTTTGCACGTTAGAGGCTATTATCTATCCTCTGCTCGTGCCCGTGCCGCCCTTATACATCTGTGGCGCTTCTAGGAGGTCTGCGACTTAAAAAATTTCTGCGGCAGATGGCATTTACAATGTAAAATTCCGACCTACCTGAAGTTTTTTCCCTTCAAATTTCTGGCATAAAAACAAATGTTCTATACGTACGACCATTACACGCGCAGTTAATGCTCAGTCGCTCTTACGTGCAAGGCGCTAAACAGTATTTCCGTCGTCCTGGCTTACGTACACGGTCTTTTCGCGAATTAACTGATATAATTTTAACATAGTATTTACAGGAAGTGTATTTCCACGTTAGTATAATTTATGCTTTTAAATTATTGACTAAACAATAATAGTAACAAAATTAATTCTGAAACCTATACAAAGAGGTGTCAATTATAGGAAAATATAATGGCTGAGTAGGCTAGATATGTGTTACTTTTGAATGATTCTTGCAATGGGGGCAAGTTGCAAACGGAAGAAGTTGGACACTCCGTTGCAGCAAATTGTGTATTACAGAAAACAAGAGAATAAACACAGACAAGAAAACAAACAAATTTACTTTGTTTACTTGTCTGTGTGTGTATTCTCTTGTTTTCTGTGATTCGCAATTTGCGGCAATGGCGTATGTCCAAAATACTTATCTAGGTTGTAGATATAATGTATTGTCTATAATAGAGTAATGGTGCCTCATTTTAGAATTTTGGGCAGGTGGAACATACTGGAGCCCGATTGTGGCCTGTGAGTGCTCGCAGGCATTATAAGGGCTGACTATTGCTGTCTCACCATTTGCGTCACCGCCTTTATGTACATTCGGTACCATTCTTCTAGTCGGAGATTCCTCTTAAGGCCATGCTCCTCTAATTCTGTTTTGGCGATAATTGTATTTTTAGAGCTTAAACAAGATCAGATATCATACATCGCTTTTGGCAGTTTTGTTTAAAATAGTTTTTGCCGTTATAGTGAATTTTTTTCAAAACAGAACTTGTACGGTTTCTACTAAAAAGTCTATTAACAACATTCCCTTGATTACATAATTAGCTATAACCATAGTATTTCCAGTATTGAAAAAAAAAAAAAAAGTAGCCGACATGGTGAACAGCATTTTGAACAAAACTACTAAACTTATGTTTTACATCTGTCGTCGTTTACGCTTAAAAATTGATTATCGCAAAAAAATGCAATCAGAGGAACGTGACTTTAATTGAGAGCGCCAAGTCTATAAACGCTGCTGTGACGCAGGTCAATTATCTCGGATTTTAGCCGCAGTAAATTATTATATTACGAGACAGCACATAACTTGTTCTGTGAAGTTGTCTTATCCTTTCTTGCCGCTAATGCCCTAACATTTAATATGACTTCCTGTATTATCTCCACGATTGGAACAAACTCGTTTCCTTATACGGGTTTGTGTGGTCAATTAATTACTCTACGGAGCAGGTATTTTCTCAAGGTCTTGGTGGAGGCCGGAAACAGTTAATTCAGAAGTCAAACGTTGCGAATAACTAAATAAATTAAACCTACATACAAAATCCTTCTCGGTTTTATACAATTTCAGTACAGTTTGACAGATTTTTGGACACTTGCTGTCAATGTGATCTCTGTTACTGTGCAATACAAAATTGACTGTCGCATACAACAAGCTGTTGGATGGACACATATTTACGAATTTACTTTTTTGAAGAAGTCTCCTGCTTTAATATAAAAAAACGTAATTCCTTCGCTTACTCTGTGTCATGTATAGCAAGACAACTGTTTGAAAGTGAGTAACGCTATAAACCGTTAAAAATCCTAGTATATATCTAGGAAAATATGCGTTTTACTAATTGTTTATTGTGACCAAATTGAAACGTCGAGGGAAAGTCATAAACCAATTTATTATAGCCTGTTCGGGTTAAAGTTAGCACGCAAAAAAATACTGCTAAAATTCTATTCCAGCAAGTTCGTATCTTTCCGCGCGTAACGGCTAACGAAGGGAAATGTGTAACCTTTCTGGACACGTCACTTGATGTTTGCGCGTGTAAGATAAGTTGTGCTGTCGGTATAAATATATATATAGATTAATGAAAAAGTTTGTTAGTTATATTAAATACAATTACGTCGATTTCAGTTGATTGTATTCCAGTATTGTTGTATTAAAAGAGGAAAATACAAGGGACTATATTCGGTAATTTGCTACCAACCTACATTACAACATCAATGTTGAATTGTATGCAGTAACGGCTAGTGATATTTTTAAAAGTTAAAATTTTAGTGCTCACTTTATGCTGAATGACCTATACTTGCTCTTAAATATTATAGTTCTTAGTCAGGGTCACGTCCATAGAAGAACAGGTCTGGACACTCGCCTGGAAACTTGACCCCCTTGTTGTTTGGCCGCAGTTCGCCAAGTTACCGAGAATGTTGTGCTTTATTGGAGCTGCAGTCAGGGCGTTCGGGCTCAATCTCCGCCCACTTCCCTCCCACAAAGATAAACAATTTATACAAACGTATTTTTCATCAATTTACGAAATACTTCTTTCGCTCACAATCCTATAGCATGGCTCCAGCAATCTTTTTTTTTTACTTTATAGTGTAAATACTAGAAAAAAGTGGGCGGAGTTTGAGCCCGACCGCCCTGACTGCAGCGCCAACAAAGCACAACATTCTTGGTAACTCGGTGAACTGCAGCCAAACAACAAGGGGGTCAAGTAAAATAGATTGATAGGTCTACCACAATTTTCATCACCATGTTTTTATTTTTCATCTGTACCAGATTTTTTTTTCTTATTTTAGACGCAAAATGTGACCTTCTCTCATAATTGTCTCGTAATAGCTTGTTAAAATCAGAATTTGCATGTTTCCGTTTTAAGGACTTCACTAAAACCAACGGAAGTACCAAACGGAAAAAAATTCACAGTGGATAAAGACGTCGCAGGCTACATTGTTACGTCCATAAAAACAAAGAATAAACATTTTTTGTATTTAAATAAAAATTTTAAAACTTAACATATTTTTTAAATACAAAAAATATTTTATTTTGTGGTTTAACATTGCTGAATTTGTAGCTTACAATATCTTTATTCTCTGTGAATTTTTTTCAGTTTGGTAAGTGAGTTGGTTTTAGTGTCGTTCTTAAAACGGAAACATGCTAATGTTGGCTTTTTTTAACGAGCCATCACGCAAAAACGATATGAAATTAAAAAATTTTATAAGAGGAAAATTTAGTCACATTATTTGTCTAAAACAAGAATAAAAAATAACCGGTACGTATATAAAAATAAAAACCTGTCGATGAAAATTGCGGCACTCTCCGGACCCGACACTCTCTTGTGTGAGGTCCACGGTGGCCGAATGGTCAGACCATTCGCCTCGCACCAAGGCGATCCGGGCTCGATTCCCGGCGGGGTCAGCCCGCAGATTTTAGCATGTGGGAATCGTGCCGGACGATGTCGCTGGTCGGCGGGTTTTCTCGGGGATCTCCCGTTTCCCCCGCCCCTTGTTTTGGCGCTGCTTCATACTTTGCTCATGTCACCATTCACCAGCGCTAAAGACCTAGATGCTAAGGCCATGATGCACCGTTTCTACTGTTTTCAGGGTAATTATTTTATTCGTAAACTGGAGCAGACATCGAAGGGGTATTGAGCCCTATCACTTTGGATTTATCTGTTTCTTCTCGATGTATGAAAATTTTTGTTACGACAAGGCATAGATACAAACTTAATCGATTTTCTGTAATTGCTGGAACCATAATATATTCATTATTTCGCAACGGGAAACAGCTGAAAAGGAAAAATTTGCTTTATTTACGGGAGCGACTACAGAGGCCGTAACATTAACAGAAGCAATGCCATATGGATTCCAAAAAGTGAATGAAACAATAAACTATGCCTTGTCAGTGTGAAAAAAGTAAAACAATGTGTCTATTCCGTGATTTATAAGAAAACCCGTAAAACCGATCTGACAGGGATCAATGCAGTCTAATTTTTTCTGGACAAAAATTATATAGATTTGGCTAAATAGTTTGTTAATTATAATTTCCATAATTGCATAATTTGCTGAAACTAGTTTGTAATTTGCTTTAAAAAAATAGTTAACATAGTATAAGCTGTTTTAATCAAACTGTGCAACAGTTTTTCGATACCTGCTCTTGTTTAGGGTTTAAAAATATAACCATCGTAAAAGCTATAGAAATGATGAATCACGGCCTTAGGGTTCGGCATCTGTGGCCATATTGAATTATTTTATTTTTCGCTCTTATGAAATTCTGAGAAGAAAAATGTAAAATGTGTTATTATAATATCAATTATATTTACATTGCGCGTACAATAAAGTCACCACAGTTGAACTATTAACGTATATTTAAGCCGTTATCAGTCGAGCATTTTTTTTAATATTCTTTATTTGCTTGACTGATTACGGTTTAAATCTCTTAAATCAACATCAACAGATTAAAATGTTTGACAGCCTACAGAAAAAGTTTGTATGATCTATGACATTCTTGTTTCGCCAAATGCACGCATTTATGCGGATGGTTGTACTATTGATTGTGTACGAAACTTTTACCTCTGTGCAGGGCGGTGACAATAGAATAATTTACCTAAATTGTCTAGCGTATGGCTTAGTACTTACCAGCGCGTCGTTTCTGGTTTTTCTGAGGAGGGGGGAGGCAAGATATTTTTTTGGGCGACAGTGACCTTGTTGCATCTTTTTTTATTAATTAAGCAAGTATACATTAGAAACTTTAATAATAAAACTTCAGTTCTATGTGCTTAAGTTAGCATTATTTAAATAAGAAAATATAAAATATATATTTTATACATATACAATTTTAAATCTAGTGGGGTGGGCTTTTGCCCTCCCTCTGCCACCCCCTTTAAATGACGCCCTGGTATTTACATTCCTACAGTTTTTAGAAAATACGCATAAAATTTACATGTGCTAGCAGATTTGCTAAATTGGTCAATTTCTTAAATTATACATTAAGCCAGAATTAAAAAGTCCGAAACATACAGCCTTGCGAATAATTCGTACTTTCCATGTAAACGGTGGTCAGTGTCAGAGAAAATTAAGTGCGCGAATGTATGTGTATTTCTCGAGCTATATGACTTGTTTTCAGCATTCATTGCGCCCTCTGTTGGGCCGCAGTGAGCTGTGGTTGTAAATCCTTGCAAGCGATCTTGTTTGATGTGTCTCGTAGAAGGTTGAGTCTGTGTCGTCGCCCTCCCGTCTTCTGTATCAACACTCTAGCACACGAGATAACGCGCCTAACTTTATGGGGCGCCCGCGATAAGAATTTCCGCGCAATTCTGCGAGTCACGCGTCAAGGTCATCAGCGCTCAAATGCGAACGTCTCGCACCTTTGACATGCTCGCTCTGGGGGCCAATTAAATATAGCTAGAGATGATGATATATCGCGGAAATGTGTTGTGCCAACATACCTGTGAAAACGCTGTAGTAAATTACAAGACATTTGATTGAATAGCGTACGTCTGCCACAACGTAGCTGTCTGCAGACCAATAACGGGCATCAAATATTACAATAGCGAGATTCTTGTTGGCTCAGTCAAACAGGGCAACAGCTTCACGTACAAACGAGAACCAATAATCTTGTGATAAGCTGAACGTGCGTTGAAACCTAGCAAGCAGTTAAGTTTTCCCGCGATAAACCATCATCTCTAAATGCAGCCTTTTGTTGGTGCAACGCAAAATTTGCATGTGCGTCGTGTCTTGGTTACGCTGCAGTGGAATTAAATACGTTTAGAAGTTGACGAGGGCATGTGATGGATACAAAACTGTTGTAAATATGTGCGTGTCAAATACTTTGGCACAAGTACGTTTGTAGAGACGTGAAAATTTCGCGTTTTCTTTTGACCTGAAGCTAGAATTCTGTCAACTGTACTTTAAAAAAAAGTTCGAGTGAATTTTACATTTTGCTCTTGACCTATTTGACTCGTCCTGGAAGATGGTTAGCCAGTAATAAAGTAGTAACTGAAAACAGACCAAATCATGTGATATCAGTAAGGACCCTGGTTGATTCGCGAAAAGAATTTTGCCCCACTTTGCTTCAGTGCCTTTACGTGCACATTTGCAGTTCTGCTTCGTGGTCAGTGATTGGATATTTTAACTCTCTCGATCCTTGGGATTCTACCGACAAATCACAGCCGTGAGGTGTTGCTCAGACAAATGATATGCGGCTCTTCATACAGACACGCTGCTAATAATCAAGAAGTAGAATTGCAGGTGTGCACGCAAGGCAAGGAAACAAAGGGTAAAGTTCTTTTCGCAAAAAACCAGGGTCCCTTGGCAACAGTGTATCAGCGAGCAAACAATGATCAGCTGCTGTCTGCTTGAGTACGCACACATGTTTTTGGAGTCTAGCCTACAGGTAAGTAAACCCGCGCATTTTTCCTGTGTCTTTACATTAGGCTTGTCTGCGCGTTAGAACTAAAAAACGCGAGGGTGTATTCAATTCCAACTGTGACTAGAGGTGCAGGTGAATAAATACCTCTTTTACTTGCTCTGCACTTGCGCTGTGTGGGACCGCGGTGGCCGAATGGTCAGACCATTCGCCTCCCATCAAGGCGATCCGGGTTCGATTCCCGGCGGGGTCGCTTGTGGGAGTCGTGCCGGACGAGGCCGTTGGTCGGCGGGTTTTCTCTGGAATCTCCCGTTTCCCCCACGCCTTCGTTCCGGTGCCGCTCCATGCCTATCTCATGCCATCTCTCGCCAGCGCTAAAGACATCGATGTTATGCGCTGACCAAAATATCTCGCTCACTTGCGCTGTACTTGTGTAAATAGTACGTAGTGATATTTAATCGTGGCCCTGAGGTGGCTATTAATTTTCCCGGTTCAGCAAATAATAATAAAATTGTGTCATTCAGAGTTGAGCACCACTTACGTCTGATACTTTAACTATTTATTAAAATAATTTCTTTTCAGACATTGTGTTAGTAATGTATTGTTGTGCAAAATACTTGATACCAGTGCCCTAAAACTAACTTATGACGAAATGTTCAATTAAAAACTATTAGTGGACGCAGTAAATAATGTTTTGCACTCTACTGCTGCTGAAATCAGTGTTTCTCTGTAAAATGATTTTTTGTTTTATGTCCAATAAATTGGCAGGAAGTATAAGTACATGTTGTATAGGTTAAATTGAAGTTGGTGCTCTTCCTAGTCGACTAGGAACTGTGTATTTTGTATGCTATGTTTTACGAGAAAATGTATTTAAAATGTATAAATTAAACCGAAAATCACATAGTACACGTGTGGAAAAAAACATGCGCCGTTTGTTTGTTGCATGTAAATTGGGTTTGGCAACGTTTTCCCCACTTTTTTTATTAACTCTTATTTTTTGTCTGTTTGGCTGTACTGAGCTAGACACTTGAATCTGTAACATAGCACAGAACTGTATAACAAAGCAACATTAAAGAAAAAAATTGGAAAAATAATAATGGTTTATATACTGTGTAATTTTAAGTTAAGACCATGCTCTCTAGTTTGTACTTTTTTAGAGAAATTAATTTTTTATGTCTAAATGAGAGCAGATGTCAAATATCTGTCTGGCAGTTTTTTTTGAAAATCGTCTTATCTATGTTGGCTAATTTTTTTTCAAGGTAATAAATACTGTGTTTTTAGCTAATTATGTAACTAACGAAATTCTGGCTAATTGACTTTTTAGTTGAAACCGTATAATTTCTTGTTTTAAAAAAATTGCTATTTTAAACAAAACTTCTAAACAGATTTTTTTATCTGCTGTCGTTTAAACTTTAAAAAATAATTATCGCAAAAAAACAGTAGAAACAAGATGGAGACTTGACACTGTCAACACAGCTCTGAACTGGATGGCAATGCAATATAAGAGGAAACATTTTTGGGAAAAATAATTGTTTGTATACTTATTTTTAAAATAATATATTCTAATTTTTAGAAGACTAGAAAGCAGAAAAAGTATATAATTTATTTTCAAATATACAATTTTTATAAAACGGTCTAAAAAGAATAAAATATGTTTTCCTATTAAAATAATTGTAAAAGATTTAAACAGAAAAACGTGGAGCGCATACGATAGATAGTTACTGCATGGATAATTCACCTAAGTCAACTACTACTTTATTGCACTGCGCAAATGATTTGAATTGTAGTGTGAGTTTTCTCAACGACATATACTCTACACTCCTCTTACTATTATCTATTTCATGCGTCCCACGTTTTTCGTTTTAAATTTTACAAGTGTTTTCGTAGGATAAATTATTTTACACCCTTTAGTCAGTTTTTAAAACGTGATACATTAAATGTCATATATATATATATATATATATATATATATATATATATATATATATATATATATATATACCGTCACGTGATCGCTACTATGTGGTTCTTGATTGCTTGTGTGAAATATGACAGGCAAGAATGTGTGTCTTATCGCATAGTCGTGAACTTACGTAATAATCGTTCTTCTTGTATGGTTAATTTGAGGTACATGTTAATATTATGAGTGCATACTTTCAAAGTAAAAATTTTGCGCCGTGGTATTATATAAAAAATTACGATAGAGCTGAAGGCGCAAGTGTAGTGTTGCGACCCTCGCGATGTCATATTTAAGTTTGCAGACTGTAATAACTGATTTTGGCGACACCCCGCTTCTTTGATATCTCGCTAGCTTGCATTAAACTGCACCTTCCCCTTTGTTCCGAAATTTTGGTTATGTATAACAAATATTTGTTATAGTATTTTGCAAGTGTACCCTGAGAGAAATGTTTAGTTGAGTTACACAAAATTTGCTTGGCGCAACCAAATAATTTGTGTATGGTTAAAACAAAATTAGGTTGTTTTTATTTTGGTGCCCAAGTATATTTGGTTAGAACAACAAAATATTTGTTTTGATTGTGCATATACTTTTGTACTTAGGTTTTAAAAAATGCGTCGTAGAACAAGGAATTGAACCCGGGACCTATTGCACTTAGGATAACGTACTGTACTTTAGTGGACATACGCCAATGAAATGTTATGTCGTTCCAGAAATCTTAGTATGAGACAAAGATAAAAAAAACTAGAAAATGAGAAAACAAAGCCGACTTGGGCTGTAGTCAACACACCTATTAACCAAAACAACAGAACATGAAAGACCCCCTAGTCAACACCAAATTAAGAAATATTCAAAACTAACATCCAAAAAGAAAAATCGAATCACAAGATAAAATCGTCTGTAAAACTCATAATACCACAATTAAGACAGCACAGACGATACTGAGACGAAGACAATGTTGGACATCAGACAGGATGACAATGACGACGTCTCTGACTATAGACTAGACATTATTTTGTTTTGTCTTTCGACTTTTCTTTTTAACTCCCGACACAAATAAGTTTGTGTCTGTGTGTATATGTGTGTCTGCCTGTGGCATCGTAGCTCCTAAATGAATGGACCGATTTTGATGCCTTTTTTTTTTTTGTTTGTTTGAAAGCTGACGTGATCGAGATGGTTGTTTTGGACTATTTTTCGTCTGTGTAGCCGGTAACTGTTCAGATATTGGGGATACGCTTAGTATATTTTCATCGTGTAAATTCTTGGTCCCTGGAGTACAGATGGTAAACGGTTTAGCGTAGAGCTAGGTGTGTGCGACCGAACGGTCGCAGTAGACAAACAGTTTAGCGTAAGTATTGTCCTAACCTAGTTTCGTGTTTTTTTAAACCTTCTGCAAAAAATCGTTATTTAATTATGAGACGACCGCTGTTTCCATGTTCTATGCTGCACTTCTTCTGTCCGGGGTGTGAAATGAACACAATTAACTTTTTGTGGGATTGTGCGATACGTGGTTTTCGCTGTGAATAAAACATACGCGTTTAGTCGGGGAACTGTAACTTATGTCGTAGTGTGGTGTAACAAGTATGTATATTTACAGCAGTCATTCCGTGGTTATAGGACGTGTTCAACTGAACTTTTTAAGTTGTTTATTGCCGTTCTTTAACGGCTTAGCTTATTTCGGGTTACTGATAACTTAGCTGCAAGTGTCAAACTGTTTATGCTACTTGAATACTAATGAAGTAAAAACTTCAACATGAAAACAGCATGCATATCTATGACTTTCCCGGAATTCAAACATGAAAACTTTCTCAATGTTACGAAATATTCAAACTTGCGGTTTTGTTACAGGAATTAGTTGGAAGGTGTCATGTATCAATATACAGTGCGCATATTGCTAGCTCGGTATAAAACATTTTCTGCATTGAAACGGTCTTATAAAAAGTATTTTACTCCTGTACTAAGACTTTTTCAAATTCGGTACTGTTTATTGAAAATATATTTTAATGAAAACTGTTACGTGCGTTGCATTCGGTCGGAAAGAGTGATCAGATAAGAGAAAGAAATCTCTTGCTGTTACATTTCACAGGTAAAAAGACCCTGTTTCATATTTGCACAATGTGAATTATGTGGTTAAACAACAAGTATTGTTTATGCAGATAAACCTAGCGAACTGACATAAAAATACGGCCACATACATTATTTATTTATGCGTGTGTACGTCACTAACGATATGCAGATGCTTGGTAATGGCAATAAAACGAACACATTTGCACACAAAATGTCAAATAAATGGCAGAAACTATCACACATGTATTAAACACTGTTAGCAGAACAATGGTTTCCACACACAAATAGCAGGCCATGTCGGTACTCGCATAATTGTGTTTCGAAACTCCTATCCAATGTGTAGGGCAGGGGTGGCCAACCTTTTCGGAGCTATGGCAAAAAAAGTCTAACCATATAATGTCACGGGCCACGATAAATAACTTTCATAGTGACTACTTTTCATGACCTCAACATTGAGGTAATTTCGTAGAGCATCATAACAGAGTTATTTTTATAAAGAATTTATTTGCCGTTCATATTTTACAATACATTTTGTATTGCCACAATTGTTTTTTCGAAACTGCTTTCCTACGGCTTGTGTAGTGGTATTTGAATTAATTTACGTTAAATCTATAACATATTGGTTTTGATTTATGTAAAAAAAAGTTCGTTAATATATCTTGCGCACTGAAGTCGTTTATGAATGCACATACTGTGCATGTTTTTATATTTGTATACTTCCAAATAATTCTCGCAGACCTCAAAATAATTATATTTATTGTTACAAAAATGTTTCCGTTATTTTTGTAAACGTATCCTGCAAAATGTTACCGCGAGTGCTTAACAACACCACCGGAAGGTGTGTTGTGAAATATAACGAACGCCCCAACAGGGTTATTGTTTTATGTATGAATGTGTGTGTGTATATATGTATATATATAAAAATATATATAAATATAAATAAATAAATAAATATATATATATACATATATAATTTATCGATTTCATTGTTTGGCAGTGCATTTGTGCGAGCAGTTATATCTTCTCGTGTTCACGGAATGATACATTGAATCGATTAATTTTCTGATAACGAAAACTTAACCACCTGTTATTGACCACGTCACGTTTGCACGCATCAATTTTTTTGGTTGTCAAGATTTTCGACAATGACAAATTACTTAGCACGTATGGTATAATGGCCATGAGCTGTCCTCAAATTATCGACAGCGTGAAATCGTTACATAAATATGAGTCGTTTGTTTAATGCCGTGTGTACGTGTGTGTGTGTGTGTGTGTTCGGATGTTCAACGGATGTATTCCGGAAAAACCTGTAATAAACGAATTGTTAATTTTATTTTAATTTTTTTTCGGTGTTGGTTTTATTAATAGGGTTTTTATTTTGCTGTGAAGGAGATCTGAAATTTCCGGTTTAACAAAGGTAGCGGCTATTTTGCAAACAGGTGTCCTGGTATTTTATAATTTAAAGCAGGCCTTGGTAATGGGAAAAGGAGAGGGAGCATCGTGAAGTATTTATATTCATGTTGCAGCCGTCATATAGATTCGAGTGTTAGTGGGGGTTTGCGATTATGTAAAATGATGGCCAATTTAATTTCGCAATATTTCGTCGTGAATTCGGGCAGTTAAATAACATCGAAAAGGCTGTAACCAGAAACGTGTTCCACGAGCATTATATGCGACTGACTGGAGATACTCGTGTAGGCCTATCTGTAGACGTGACTTTTTTTTAGCGTTTAAGGGGCAGTGTTAGATAATTTTCTTAATTTTTCAGTTTTCTATGCACGGTAATATTTATTCAAATTGTATTATCAAAATTTTCTCTTTGCCAAGACAAATGATTTATTCTTAATAAACTGCTTGACGTAAATAATAATGGGATGTTTCATAAAGTTGTCATGCAGATTCATTGTAAAGTAATCACAGGTTGAATTTCAAGAATGATTACAAGTCCAATATAAGATGAACATATAACGCTATTATGGTCTCCAAAATTCATCACAAATATCTTCTATGCTTCAACATTGCCGCATTTACCGAAAATAGTTTAAAATAAAAGTTTTTGCAGAAAGTCTGTAAATAAAATTTAGCAACTAGCTCTTCCCCGTAAGGCCATGATCTTGAATTTATTTCAAACAATTGCAAATAACTAGAATATTATTTAATCAAATGCTTCGAAGAAAAAATTTGAGACTGTGTATAGTCAAACGTTACACAATTTTGCCAGAGCGTTTTTTAATAATGCATCATTTGCTAGCAAAACATTTATTTTGCTTCATTTTTGGCTTATTTAGACAGCAAAGTATGTGATATTTCAGGGGAAAAAATCTAAAAATTCGTTTGGTGTATTGCAACAGAAAAATTCAGATACAAACGATGATATGTAAGTGTTAAAACTGTAAGAATGAATTTTTGATATATGTATTAATTTGCGTTAAAAATATATGTTATTAATTTGCGTTAAAAACATATATGTTCGAAACCACTGCAATACTAAAGAGCTAGGCCTTAAGAGCTCCGCCTTTCACGCACTTAAGATGCATTATAATATACAAGGAGATACTTTCTTTGTAGGCGCCCATTGTGCCAACGTACGAATAGAAAACACACTTCCGACAAGGACGGAATGTCATTGTTAAGACATCGTGCTCATTAAAACACTGTTTCTAAGTCATGCAACATATGTAAAAACGGCCTTTATTTCAAAATGAACTTGCTGGGATGGACGCGAAATTCAGATAGAAACGTTCTCTGAACTTTTGCTATAAACTGTTCATTTTAAACTGAGCACTCGCGAACTTTTATAACATCTAAAAACTGTATTTTATTGGGGCCAACGTTGTTAATTTTTAGAGCAGTGAAACGTTTACACTAGATTTTAGTTTCATGGAAGATTTCATATTGAAAATGTAAAATGTGGATGCAAAATACTTGAAAGAAAAGTTTAAGCAGTGCTTATTTTATCGGGAACAGCCGATACAGACTTTCCACTAATAAATGTGTATGGTCTCAAATTAGTCCCGTAGTAAAAATGGATCGGCGGGTATCTTGCACGCTAGTTCAGCGTATGGCTCGCTGTGGCATTTTATTAGCGCTTCAATGGCGCCTTTGTAGCTCCGTCACTTATAAGCCTCTAATGCGCAGGTAGGCGCCCTTAACGGGGAGGGTTAAACAATTTTATTGTTTTTTCAGTTTTTGAGCCATACCATTTATTCAAATTATATTATCAAACTTATATTACCTCTTAGACAAAGCATATATTCTTCATAAACTGCTCGACCTAAATAATAATGGAATCTCTTATTAATTTGCCATGCAGAATCATTACAAGAGAATTCTTGAAAGTTAACCTATAATTCTCTTGCAATGATTCTGCATGGCAAATTAATGAAGGATTAAATTATATATGTCCAGCAGTTTACCAAGAATATATCCTATGTTTTGACGAAGAGAAAATTTTGATAATACAATTTAAATAAATGTTATGGCTCAAAAACAGAAAATACAATAAATTGTCTTAACACACTCACTCAAGAGGAGTCCTCGACTGGAGCATGGATGGCGTTGCAGCGTGTCAGACGTATTCTTTTTTATGCGAAACCGCTAAATTTATTCATATTTTGTGTATCTAAGAAAAGAACAGACACTTGAAACCATGCGTCTAGGTTTTCAAAAATTCAGCACGTTTGTTAGAAACATGATTTTCGGACCTCTCAAAATGGCTAGACTTCTGTAACTCCGTAAATATTACCTGAATTCATAAAGTGCAAAGCGAGAGGCATGCAATGGTCTTTACTTCATACTATTTAAAAATAATATGTTGTGTTCACCCAGAATAAAAGGAATGACAAGGCTCTGAGTGGCATTTGCTTTTAGGACCTTCGCATTGCTGTTATAACTCTGAGGCAGCAAATGCCATATAATATTTATTGGTGGATAGTACAGTGCAGGTATAAGGTGCGTTTTGTTTTTCCTAAATTTCGGAATTTGTATTCTGAAATACATAAGTGTAAAAATATTGGGTTTTTGTATTTGTGGTTGTGTTAAGTGATTTAAAAAATGTTCTAAATTCGACAAAAGAGTGGCACCTTTCCGCGTGTGTGCGCGTATGTGTATTGCTTATGACAGGATATAGGCCTATATTGTAGCGTAACTAACGTATAGATACGCCACCAAGTTACCAAGTTATGTGTATTTTATGAAACATTCATGTGACGTTTTCGACCAGACAACTGATAATCGCATTTTACTTATCTGGTTTATAAGTGGCAGGAGTACTGATATTATTGCAGGCGATACTTTGTTTAGTACTTCTGCTGCATATTTTTGAGTATTCAATGGGTTTTCCAGTACGAATATACCTGGTGTGTGGGGATTCTGCTGAAAAAAAAAATTGGTGGTGTGATTCTTTTGGCAAAGTTAAGGCAGGGTGTACATTTAGTGTTTCGGCCATGTTGATCTTTTCACTATACATATAACTTTGACAGCTTGTATTTGACGGAAAATAAAAAGGATACGAAGGGAAAATGCAGCACACTGTAGTTGCAACTGCAGTATAAGTTATATTTATCAGGGAAACTGGGGGTTTATACCCCGTTTTCTGTCCCGGCCAGTGGGATGGGAAACTGACGTAAAACCTAACGGCGTAATGCCGAATTCACTTTTTAGGTACTACGCCGTTAGGCATTACGACAGAGCTGGTTCGTTTTAGGCACTATGACTTTAGGCATTACGGCATGCACACAATTGGTAAAAGTAGGTCGATTGTTATTGGCTAGTGCTTTACTGCGATGATGGCTGTTGCCTAGTTATTTTTTGTTGAAGGCCAGTGCCCATGGGGCCACGGTGGCCGAATGGTCAAACCATTCGCCTCCTACCAAGGCGTTACGGGTTCGATTCCCGGCGGGGCCGGTCCCCGGATTTTCGCATGTGGGAATCGTGCCGTACGATGCCGCTGGTCGGCGGGTTTTATCGGGGATCTCCCGTTTCCCCCGCCCATTCATTCCGGCGCTGCTCCATACTCACATCATATCACCATTATCACCCACGCTGAAGCGTGTTCTTGAAAACATGGACAGATTTCAGCTCCCGAAAAGTTTCAATTTGTTTTGTTGCGAGGAGACCACTGTTAGTCTGTGTTTTTATTGTTTTACTGTCCACAGTTATTGTGTTCGTTCGCTTTCCTCAAGGTGTCTGTGTTTAAGTTGTGTCGTCTTAAAACAGTTTTTTTCCCGTTCCTTTTGCTTTTCAGTTTGTCCTTGGAATTATTTTTGTTTGTTTCGTTCTTTCGCCGCTTATTTGCGAAATTCCTTTCCTGGAATGATCTGAGTGATTACTTTTTTTACTTTGTTGGTTTTCTGTATTTGTATGTTCGTTTGAGTAAATTAAATTTATTGTTTTTATGTTTGTAACTCACTAACTGAATTCCTAGCGGAATTGCGTGTGTTTTTCTATGTTTGACATTTGCAAACAAAATCCTTTTGGTTATTTACTTGTCTGTTTGTCTGTGTTTATTATTTGATTTTCTGTGAGACACCATTTGCTGCAATGGCGTATATGTCCAAAATACTTTTTTCGTTTAACTGGCCCCCAGCGCAAGAATCTTTTATAGGTCGTTTAGGTTAAAGTAAACACTTGAATATTGAACATAAATGATCAACAGTTACTACTTGTAGTTGAACATCGACAATAGCTCCTTACTATCTTCCATGGTTGACAACGAATTGCGGTGTGTGCAGTTCCGTGTATTTTTCTATTTAAATGCAACGATAGTGAAATAGAATCAAATGAATTCGACATATTTGCATTTCATGTAATGTAATTAACCTTTTTTTGTCAAACTTTACAATATCCTACCGGCTAACAATAGTCTTAAAATCCGCAAACATTAAGTCCACAGAAGTTCGAAATTTCCCGTTGTTAGCCGTTACGCGCGGAAAGGTACGAATTGGCTGAAAATATAAATTTAGCAGGTTTTTTTTTTAGTGTTCACTTTAACTTGAACCACGTATAAAAATATCGACATGATTTCGACCCACGGCATGTCAACCAACCCTAGATCGAACCCGGATTGCCTCGATGTTAGGTGAAGCTATAGCGATACGGCTTACTGGCCGCTAGTGCCCTTGTGGTAAAGTCTACCTCACGGATAAGTGCACTTTTATGTCAGTTATCTGTTAGTGTAGTTTTCTGTGGTGCATCCTGCACAACAATTTGGTTTCTAGTGTTCTTAGAATTTATTGGTTTGTAGACATACGTCATTGCTCATGTTTTGCTGATCAAACCGGTCTTGAATGACAAAGTAAAAAAATAATAGAAAAGAACAAAAAATATATAAAACACACACAAAAAAAAAACAAAAGCAAAATTCATATTTTTTTATTCAATTATTATACGTAATAATTAATAAAAAACTAACCGAATTCCTCTGGGATTGCTTTTTTCTATTTTTTGTGTGTTTTATATTTGTTTTTTTTTTTCTTTTTTGTACTATATCATTCAACACAGGTTTGATCAGCAAAACATGAGCAATGGCGTATGTTCACAAACCAATAAATTCTGATTGTAAACTCCCATTGAAATAAACATTTAAAAATCTCAACCGGTTATCTTATAAGCTGTTACTAACGTTTTGTCGTCATTCGCTCCTTGAGTACGCTAATTCATTGTGTAAATGACATATTTTATTTAGTTTTTCAAATGGCATATACCAACTGTAAAAAAATGCAATCATTTGTGGGATAGACTATTGATGTGCCGGACGTTTTGCGTACCCTCACAGGCGTAATGGCACTCCGTTCTATCATCCGATACGTCGGTTGCTGTTTTTGGGGAAAGGACTAAAATAAGTTTTACTAAGTCGATGTTTATTGTTGATTTCAACATGCTTTTTTTTTATAGAAAATCAAATTTACGGTTACGATATACGTTGTAATCTACATCTACATTTGCACACACACTATATATATATAATGTGTGTGTGTGTGTGTGATTGTGTTAAAGTGTGTATGTGAAACGGAATGATTCCTAACTTAAACGTGGTAGGATAAGGTGTTTTCTTATCACCCAAACTGTATACATTTAATTGTTGAATACCTCAATCGGTTTTCATTATTTCAATTAGAATTCAAATAATCTGTTTCCTCGTGCTTGTAATTCCCTAAATATGTACGCATTTCGGTAAATTTATCAGATGTACTTCCTATCTATTGGAGATCATCCTACTATGTTTGTCGGTCGACTTCATACTCATTCCGTAGAGTTTTTTTAGCTGTGAATTTTTTTTTCGGGGGGAATTTCTCGCCAGTTACATCAGGATTTTGTCATCTGCATGTTCTTTTTTACATTTTTAAAATTATCTTGTAATCTTGTAACATGGACGTTTATTAAAACTATTTTTTCGTTCGTATTTATAAATTTAGTGTTGTTAAATAAGTGAACTTTTCTTTCCTTATTGTATTCGACAGTAATGGGATTTTTTTTTCTGTACACAAGCTAGATAAGTTTATCTTACGTATATGCGTGTTTTGTTTGCCTTACATGGCGTAATATTATTTCCAGTAGCCTACAAGTTTATCCGTTGGATTCTGTGATCAGTGCAAAAAGATCGTTGCTAAGAAATTTACGACAGAAGATCACTTGGAAGCTCGGATTTTGCAAC
Source organism: Medauroidea extradentata (assembly GCA_003012365.1). NCBI lineage: Eukaryota > Metazoa > Arthropoda > Insecta > Phasmatodea > Phasmatidae > Medauroidea > Medauroidea extradentata. Next base: position 10,955 of record PNEQ01002653.1, on the reverse strand, counting down.
ATTATCCGGAGAAAAAACGCGAAACTTCGTCATCAGCAAGAATTAAAAAATTGCTAGCGAAAGCAAGTCATAATTCAATGCCACCTTGCTCGTAGTTCTTTTTATGTCAAGGAGGTACTGTTAACATGACTGTACCAGAAGGTAAGTTAGTCAGCATTATTATATGGAAATTCTGGGGAAAATGAGAGAACGCAATAGAATAAAACGTCCAGATGTGTTGAGTGTTGTGGACAAGCGCTGGCTCACATTCACATGGCACTCATGCTAAAATAAAAATTAAAAAAAAACATTTTATTCCAAATAGTGTCATGCAATCCGTACTCAATTCCCGACGGATCTCCACATGTGGGAATCGTACCGGACGGTTCTGTTGGTCGGCGTGCTTTCTCGGGGATATCCTGTCTCCACACTCCCTTCCATTCCGGCGTTGCTCCACATTCACATCATATCTCCCTTCACCAGCGCTGAACTGAAAGCCTCGCTGACCAAATATCTTACCTTCACTTTTCTTGTTGTTTACACGGTGCACCAAAACCAGACATTTTGACAAGTGTGGATGTATGAGGGATGAGAAAAAATATAAAGTCAGGGGAAATATTACCTATAGTGTAGTCACGGTTAAGGTGACCGCCTGAGCAGATGTGTTTTGTACGCTCGAGGCCTAGACGTGCGGGAGCGGTAAGGACGACGCAGCGCGGGCAGTATGTCTCCTCCTAGCCTCTAGGCGCATGTCACTGAACTCATGTGCGGTTGTTTCGCCAACTTGCCTGTATGAGACGTCCAGTAGCAACCCTTTAGTTTTATGACGTTACTTTACTCCTGAAAAGGCCGTTTTTAGCTATGTTAGAGGGGGGTACAGACAGTGTTTTTAATGAGCGTGGCGTCTTAACAATGAGGTTACGACCTTGTCTGAAGTTTTTCTTTTTGTACGTTGGCACAATGTGCACACGTGGAATATTTTCGCAGAAAAAAACCTGTTTACGGACACACTGCAACGCATTTGAAGCGTGCGGTAGGCGGCCGCCTGAAGGGCGTTCCAGAAAAGAAAAATAATAATTTAAATTTGTATGAAATAGAATGAGTTTTGTAGACGTTACTTGTTAGTACATTTTCATCTTACAAAATAAAAATCAGCTCAGCCGGTTTTCCCATAATGGCAATTCAAACTCAAATTTTTTTTTTACTTCATAAACCACACGAAAACCAACTAATATAAAATAAACGAAATAATTCACAGTGAAAGTACATGCCACGGACTAGGGCTTTAAGTGTATAAGAACCCAATTCAGAATATTTTTGTGTTAAAAAATTTTCAAGTAGGCCTAACGGAAAATCAGATTTCAGAATTAAAAAAAAAATACAAAACATTTTTTGAATGCATTTTATGTATGTCAAGATGTAGTAGAAAGATGTACAATTCGACTTTGAAATGCCATTATGCGGAAACTTGCGGATCTATTCTTTTTTTGTAAATAGAGTTTAGTAATAAGCACAGTGTGTAGATTTCATCGTACTCAGTTGTCAACTTATATGGTCACAGTAAAAAATAATTTCTGGTTGTTATTATTCTCGAAAAAAACGGTCTTCAGAAGGGCTTATTTCGCCGCCGAACAACATGGTGATGGTGCTAGTGAAATGAACATTTGTTTAATTATTTTTTCACTCGGCATTAATTTTAGGAAGCTTATGTGGCAGCTGGGCAGCTAAGTGAAATACGGGTGGTTGGCAGGACTTGCGGGGGGGGGGGGGCAGTCACCCCAAAGCGTTAAAATGTTACACAGTTATTGTGCTGTGAAGCTTGTCTTGCTAATTTGGCAAAACTGTTGGCAGGTTCTAATCTAATGATAAAGCATCTGCGATGTTACAGTCCTGGCGCTGCAGCACAGTGACATGTCACGTGATTCTTTGCGACGTCATGTAGAGAATGAAGCTAGTCATGCCTCCCAACGGTAAGTTAGTATTCATTAGCAAGTCGCAGTTTACACGCTCATAATTTGAGACAGGAAAATCTCGCGAATTCAATGACCTGCATGCATGTTAGAATCGACTATCCTATGCATACTCAAGCCCCGACCATTTGTCCACTAGCTACTCAGTGGAACGGCAAACAATGGAACGAATAGACGAGGCTTGAGTATGCATTGGACAATGGATTCTAGCTGGCGGGTCATTGAATTCGCGAAATTTACCTGTCCCTTCAGTCATAATGTTCGAATCCGCTACTGTTGAATTTCGAGATTTCTTCCATTCAGCCTTGCTGTTTGATCCTCGAGATTCGCGTGAACAAGTGGTCAATGCAACCCAGGTCTTAACTTGTATCAGTGAGAAATGAACCACTTAGGTGTAATTCCAAACATTTTGTGTCAAAAAATATCATCTGAAGTTAGTGAAACCGTGCTGAATGTTTCAGTGACTAAATGCTACTGATTTTAAAATGATTTTCGACTTATTCTCAGTAATTTCGCCTGCATATTAACTGATTTTCAGTTAATTGTACAGGTTCATTAGCCAGAAACATATTGTTAACTGAAATATCAGGGGTTAACATTTCACTGACTGTAACTTTTTATTCGAATTTGCAGTGTACGATGCGAATGGAACGCCCACTTGCCCTCGTCTTGGAAATATGGCAGACTTAGCAGACGGCTAACAAGATATACAGCGTGGACCAGAATTCATGAGCCAAACTACGACACGGTATTGTTAATGTAAAATAAGGTGGGGTTACATAGATCAACACTATTGTGTGGCGAATATTAACGGAGCTACATAACGTTGAAAACAAAATTTTTAAATACATTTTTAAAAAATACTAGACATTATAAGATATGGAGTCACCAAAATTGGCATAGAGCTCTAAGAATCGGAGCAGATGAATCTGTGAAAATGTGGTTGACGCAACGTTCCCCTTCACTGCTTATGTATGGGTTACTCAACCTATTTGTTTAAGTAACTTTTAAATACTAAGTGGTAATAAAATATTAGGTACATATCATTGCTAATCGCACAAAATTAAAGGGACAGTATCGTACCTCTTGTGTTAATTCACTCCGGTAAGCCGGTTTGGAGAAAATGTGAATCAAAATACGAAGGCGCAGTGTAACTCCGCAGAGGTAGGCAATACAACGACTTTCTAAGCCATGCTAATTGCTGCATTTGAATGGTTAAAATTGAGTACAGTAGTGAGATTTGGGTGACGTAGTGACAGTTAACATGTGTCGATTGAACGATGCTGTAGGGTGCCAAGTGATTTCGTTTTATTTATACGCGAAACTGCTAAAGATATTCTCAACTCGTGTATCTACACGCCGGGTTTTAACATAAGTGTTGCAATTCTGTTTTTTATGCGTAGGTTCGGACTACATGCCATTTACATGTCAGTATTTCGTCGATAACTGGGGTAATTGGCAGATCGTCAGGATTGCCGAGAGATGTCCAGAGTGGCTGAAAAGCTCCGTGTTCACTATAGATAATCGGGTTTGTTAAGGAGACAAGTCGGCTGACGACATTCTCACTCGACATCAGGCGCCACATTACCGTCATTCTAATGCTAATGCTTTCACGTCACGTACAGCCTTGTACTCGCATACGGTGCAACATCCTGGCGATGGGGGGGGGGGGGGGGGGGAGGAATTGTGTGTATTTATGCCAATCCAACGTTTTGAAATTTTCCTCGTTCAGGTACTAGCTGCTGCCTGAGACTTCGTTTACGTGGTTATCAATTTATTACGGTGATATATTTAGACACATTAATTTCCATATTTATGAATATAAAATATATTGATACAATATATTAAGTTTCAACAGGAAAAAAATGTTCAAAAATTAGCTAATCCCATGCTTTTTCTTGACCGATTATGAAGCACTGCTTTTTTTAGTCGTGCAAAAAGTTCAGGCTAAGCACTCCAAAATATGTTAAGTAATTTGCGTAAATATGTATTTCTAAAGTCAATATTTAAAAAAAAATAAAGACAAAAAACTCTTTAGAACTTTAATTTACATGTAAGCAGTGCGCGCCACAATTTTGGGGGGGATGTCATTTTCTTTTCTTTGTCTCTGCCAGGGAAAGGGATTAAAGATTCTACAGCTATTATTAAATTATGATAGGTAATTTTACCACCTAGTTAAAATCACCACTCAAAGCAAATATTCTCTGAATACAAATATCACATCTTCTGCTAGTGGTATATGCTGTAGTTAGGTACGAAAATCACATAAGGGTGCTCATGTAGCAAATACGCATAATTTTATATTTATACGACGTAGTGTTAGTTTTACAGACGTTACTTTTGACTACATTTTCCACTCGTTAAACTTTTTTAGCTCTCATAGTTTTCCCATAGCGGCAGGTCTACGGGAACATGCTAATAACATAAACCAACTGACCTACTCGAATGAAATAATTTACACTGAAATGAGATGGTATGGGTCATGTGCTAAAATATTTAAAATCATACACTGCAATTCCTTTGTATTAAAAAAAATATATTCTAAAAATAATGATAAATTTCTGTATACGTGGTTATTTTTTTTTAAAAATACAAAGGGACTTAGTTGTGTGGTTTAAAACCCTTTAGCATATGTCCCATACTATCTAATTTCAGTGTAAACTTTGTCATTCGAGTAAGTAATTTGGTTTTTGTTATTAGCATGTTCCTGTAACTTGCAAATTTTGACTTTGACGTGCTGCTATGGGAAGACTATGAGAGCTAAAAAAGTTTCACGAGTGGAAAATTTCAAATATAACGTCTGTAAAACTAACACAATGTCGCACAAATATAAAATTAGGGTCTATGTACTTTTGCCACGTGAACGCCCTTAAATAGCGCCAATTTACATCTTGAAAATATTATTTTTCCAGGTGAAGACCACCGGACCCCACGCTTTATTTGTGGGACTGAAGTGTACTCGTCATCCTCCCCTCAGAAATAAACCTTAATTCGTACACTGCATGTACGTAATAATATTAATACTGAAAATATTATTAAAAATATGTTTTTTTTATTTAACGTCTTAAAACCACTTTAAAAAAGGTAACTTTTCGCCGACATTTTTGCGTACTTCGTTCTGTCCCCCCCCCCCCCCGCACACACATTTATTTATACTTTCTTTATATGTATACAAACGGATGTTGGTATGTATGTGTGGTGTATATTTATAACTAAACTCCCGACACCGTTTGACCGATCACCGTGAAACTTGATACATATATTGTATTTTTCATGGCAAAGGTTTTATCAATTTTACTCCAACTCGCCATTAGATGGTGCTGCAGCACATCAGCTTGATCGCCATGAATATTGGTATACATAGATATTATAAAAGGAGAGTATTTTAGCGATATGCTCGTCACTATCTGACGCTGCTGCGCATCAGCTTCTTTCTATGCCTAGCTTCGCCTTAGACATATACGGCATAAAAAGGGACGGGGAGGTAGTTTTAGAATTTTACCAACATTCATTTTTATGTATACACTGGAAGGACAATGTCTGCTGGGTTGTACTAGTACAATGTATATATTAAATGTTAAAAATCCATCCTGTACTCGCTGCTTCTGGTCTTATATAAGGGGGAGGGGGAACCCCTGACACTCGACCGCCGCGATTTAAGAACACGTTCCCACGTCCTTTTGTGCAAAGAATATGTAACCTTTAAAGGGGAGAGCTAGATGCACAATTTTATGTATTCATTTTCTGCAATAGCTTCTGTTTAGTAATATTTTGGTGATTGTGGCAGTTCTGATGCGTAGAAGATATTTGTTATGAATTCTGGAGATCATATAGTGTTACATGTTCATCTTACATTGGACTTGTAATCATTCTTGAAAGTTAACCTATAATTCCCTTGCAGTGTTTTTGCACGATAAATTAATGAAAGATTCTATTGTTTATTATTATTTGTGTCAAGCGTTTTTATCGAGAATATATTGTATGTCTGGTCAAACATGAAATTTTGATAATACAGCTTGAATAAATGTTACAGCTTATATACTGAAAACGAAAAAAAAAAAAAAAAAAAAAAAAAAAAAAAAAAAAAAAAAAAAAAAAAAAAAAAAAAAAAAAAAAAAAAAAAAAAAAAAAAAAAAAAAAAAAAAAAA
>PNEQ01002652.1:16876-30892 GCA_003012365.1 Medauroidea extradentata | reverse complement strand
CATTTTATTTTAAAATAACTTAAGTTTCGTCCATATTTCACATAAATACAGTTTGTTTTTATTTCAGATTTGTTCGAAACAAAACAGGAAATAAAAGTAAAGGTAAACATCCTGTGAACAAACCCTGTAACCGTCCTCTTGCCTCGTTTGCCAGAAACGTGCAAACACCCTCAGCCTGGTTGCAGCATGTTTGCAAACATCCTTGTAAACAGGAGCGCTAAAATGCTCTGTTTACAGGTACCGCTACCAATTCAACCGCTAAAATACGCCTTATGTCTTGTTGTAGCTTAAGTCTTTGTGTCTCTTGTTGCAACTCTTAGATAATCTCGTGTCATAACCCTTGTGTAACATACAATGTTTTTATACCAAATTGGGTACTGACCCATGCCTTGTTCAAGTACTATGAGGACTAATAGTTGGTATGACCCATATTAAGTGATTTACCTTGTATACTAACCTGTGACAATCAATCTAAGGGGAATGACTTAGGCCTTCCCTATTTTTATGAACGCTACAGTCCCTGATATATTATTACTAGAGCTCTTCCTTGTTGGCTCACTTAGTAGTCACTCACTGGGTCAAGAATGCTTTATTGCAGTTGACATTAGAAGACTGACTCCATCTCTCATGCTCTCTATCTAAACTAAAGAACCTTCTAGAGACTTACAGTGTTCTACATTTGGATGTAGTTATGCAAGAAGGAACTAACCCCCACAGTAATTTATTTTGAAATACTCAAGCAGATTGAGAAGAAGTATGTCCTAGAAAAAGAACAAGTATTACATCATAATAATTAAAGGACAAAAAGAGTCCAGAAAAATGGTTTATTTATACAAAATTTAGATACACACAGTAAACTTTGACTTTGACCGTGAATATCTCAGTTCCAGTGAACAGTGTGACGCCCCACCGCTATGTTATTTAATACGACGCTCGCCTCTCGAGCTTGTCCCTTTTGGAGGTTAAGCCTCACTAGTGCACCTCAGGTCTCGCCTATGTTAACGTAATTTTCCGATGCCATATTTTGTAAATGTAAGAAGGGTTATGATGTTTTTGTACTTACCTGACGTCTTAATAACGTCCTGAGATGTATAAATTTAAGGTTATAAAAATGTGCCACGTGTTTAGTAAATAGTAACCACAGTTGCCAATGCCAGGACTGAAATACGGCAAAACGGACGTAAAATAATAATAGACACGTTTTTAAATGCATAAAAGATCTCTGTAAATAATTGAAGTGTATTCTTGTTATGAAAAGGTATAAGTGTAATGTTATTTTTATTTTCACGGCATCGTTGTTGTAATTTTGAGACCTGCAGGGAAGTTAAGTGCCATTTTTCCCGATCACGTGTTTTGTTTATAAGAAATGCGTGGGTGTTAGGATGGCGACCCTGCAGCAGCAGACATCCCTTCCACCGCCTCCGCCATCTTACCACCCACTTAACGGGACTTTTTCCCTCCCAGACCCCCTAACTCCGGGTATAAAAGGGGCCGCTGAGCCCAGTTCTTCAGAGTACGCTGGCAGTTCTCCGGGCTCCCGACTCTCGGCACACTACACACTCTACACCTTCCCACCTTAGGGGCTGGCTTCTTGCAAATGGAGCCCCCCGCTTCCTCGGAGCTGGCTTCTTGCTAAAGGGAGCCCTCCACTCTACCGAGGCGACTTCTTGCTAAAGGGAGACCCTCAACCATCCTCGAGGCGATTTCTTGCTAAGGGAAACCCTCACCCCCTACCGAGGCGACTTCTTGCTAAAGGGAGACCCTCAACCATTCTCGAGGCGATTTCTTGCAAAGGGAAACCCTCCACCCCCTACCGAGGTGACTTCTTGCTAAAGGGAGTCCCTCACCTCTCTTACCTTTACACTATTAGGGCCGTGCCGAGAGAAAGGACGACAGGGACGCTGTCACGCACATCTCCCGCGTCGCGGCTTAAAAGGGAACACACCCTATAGTACGCTCTAGCCACCGCGCGGTGCGCTACTCCCGGAAGTATTATGTTATCTATGAGTTTGAGGAAAGACCACGTGTATCAGGGCGCGTTTTTATAAAGTATCTGTATATGTATCGCACAGCATCTGAGTATATGGACCAGTATATTTTAGATTAAGAAGTTTAACGTAATTCAGTGTATTATTGTATCATAAAGACTTGTGTACAGTGAGTGTAATTCGTGTGCAATTGGGATATAATACATCAGTGCAATCCGAATATTCTTGTCATTATTTATTTATATCTTATCTCTAAATGAGTAACACCCAGGAAATCCTAGAGATACATATTAGTGCGAGTGAAATCAGTGCTCTACACGGGCCTATACTGTATCCATTCTAAGGTTGCAGCAGAAATAAACACTGTCGCAGCTGAGCTCTCGAGCATTGGTTGGCTGGTTAGTTAACAGTGTCGTTGCGACAGGAAATAGGTCCTACGCTAAATTGCTGTGTTTTAGTTCGGGATAGGTAATTTTATCGTTTAGTTGCGTTTTTTAATCCTCTGTAATATAATATCACTCTGTGCGCATGAAATACTGTATGTTCATGGAATGGATAAACTACGACGCCACGTCCATCGTGATTCCATTTCCCCCACAGCAAGGCTCGATTCCGTTTCTCCACTTGTCGCCAGTCGACAGCTCGCGAGACACGCGGAGGTGGTGCGGCAGTTTGTTGCACAGCCAATGTCGTTCAAGCGCGGGAACAGGCGGAGTGACACAAGCTGCAATCTTGGAATGGATAGAGTATAGAGAAAGGGCCGCCCTTGAGAGGCGACAACAAGTTCAGACACCCGTATCAAACCCGCATTTGATACCGTCCCCTCAGAAGATCCCCGGGCCACAGTTATCGTTTGAGGACTTCTGTCGTGAACAACATCGTGCGCGCACGCGCCCCCGCCCCGACGAGCAGAACGTGCCTCCCAGGAAACGTCGCCCACGCAAACGCAACCAGCATAGCCTTATTAGCCGTATCTTACGTTGCATGACCCGCAAGCCACCACCGCTCTTGAGTCCTATCAAGACGCCGCCCCAAGACGCCCCTCCGGCGCACCGACGCGTACAACAGCTTAGGAGTGAGGCGCGGCAGGAGCCCCAGCCCCTGAGCGAACGCAAACAACGATTGCTGAGGGAATTGTTCTAACATACCAGGTGAGTGAAATATAACCTGACCCAAGTAAAAGAAGCGCTCCGCCCCCTTCTGCACGATCCGAGCGTGGCTCCCCTCAGCTCACTCACTGAGGCACGCCTCGGGCCGAAACCCCGCGATCTCCGAGGGACACAGCCCGTCTTAGCCGGCGACGGCTTCCTTTCACACCCTCCCTCAGAGGCGACATACCACAACCGCAGTAGGGCTGCGTCGAGTCAAGTGTATGTGAAGAAGGCTTTGGCCGCTAGGTTAACTACTGTAATTATATAAATAGAAGGTTGAGATACTCACAGGATGGTATTTCTTGATAGTTACTCACACACATATCAGAATGCACAATATATATAAATGTCAGAGCACAAGTACTTACGTGTTGGTACTTGACAAATACACATGAAAACAGAGGACGACACATAATCACGGAAGCATGTAATGCAACATTTCGCTGCTAGGTGCAGCTTCCTCGGGTGAAGAGACAGGTGCACAACGTTTTGCTGGCTAGGCGAGCTTCATCAGGTGACGAGTTCAGGCAGAGTGTGAACTGGGGGTTGATTCTTTGTAGCATAACTGTGTCTATTTAGCAATTTCACGACCAGTAACCTGATAGCAAGGCAACGAGGTTTTCAGAAACGTTGCAAAACTAATACTGTAGTACAATGTAGAGAAGTAGGTTATAAACAAATTTGGGTACTTTAAATTATGAAACGCAACATGCGTCTGCAGACAGGGCATGAATTTGAAACGTATAAAATATGTGAAAATCTGATGTTATACAGAAAGATCCTCAGTTGTGGCGCCAGCTAACGCACATGGCTGGATCAGCATGGCTTAGGCGGTCAGATATTACCTGAAGTTGCCCTGTTCAGTTGGTATTGTTGCGTCGCAGGTTGTTAGCCAGTGGCCTAAGCTGATCCAGCGATGTCTACATGTAATGCAATAGAGGTTGACTCCGTAAACATTGTTGAAGTGCAGTACCTTTACTAGGGTATATGTTTCCAGGTTGTTACCCTTCCAGACACCCTAATTATGGTTAAAGCAACTAAGCCCGATAGCAGTTAAGCCAAGGTGAAGCAGATGACATGCCTCTGCTAACGTAGTTATCCATAGCTGTTACACTAGGGCAACAAAGGGCGTCACTGGCAACTTAGTTTGTACACTACATAGGTTAACCATGCACAGTAAATTTGTGAACTGAAATGGCGCTGCCCCTAAGGTCAGTAGAATACGTACGCATAATTTTGAACGGAATGGACGCCACTCAGTTATTTGACTCGGCTGAGTCGGGAGCAAGAATCTCAGGGCGTATAGGGCTTGCTGGTCCGCCTCAGGGGGTTGTCAATTCTTACAGTCTTCACTCCTTCAAGCCAGGAGCACTCTCACACATATATATGTACATGCACTCGTGAAAAGAAAGTTACCATTATTGTGAGATGTTTACTCTACCTCGTGATCAGATACAATACGTAAGTACTGTTACCACATGCCATGCTGCAACCAAACTACTAATGTTTTCATGTGCTCAGCCTAAGTGTCGCATGCGAATCATATGAAAACAAGAATACTCATCAACTTCCAATTAACTACCCAACAAGCACAGAATTCACACTGGCCATAAGGTTGCCGCCCTGTCACCAATTACTTATTAATTATTACTTCGCCTACACGTATCCCGCGAAATACATGAACATAACCCTTGCATTTGCAGCATGATAATGACATGAATGAATCAGTTTTGGCTCAGCTGCTAGTTCTCAAGTTTCTTGTGGCAGAAAAAGGAAAATGGGCGGCAGCCCTCTGTTTTAGTTCTACTGTCTCTCACATTTCACCCACCCTATACATTTCCCTACCCACAATATGCCTGCACTACACTTCCATCAGTGGGCTCACGTGTCAGGATCTGGCTAGGGACAGAGGAGGTATGACGGAAACTAAACAGGGTGCTAATGTGGAGGGTATGTTAATCTCGCGCACAATACGGTAGTATGTACACCGAATAAGGTGGCCATATGGAAGGTGCATTAGTCTTGTGCACAGTTAGTTTAGACACTGGATAGGATGGCTATGCAGATGGTGAGTTCTTGCAGTGGGGTACAATCATACTTGTTATTGTTGGTATCCTAAAAGTAAGGTAAATCTGCTTTACGCCTTGTTGACAGTAAGGTCATTAAAGATGGATGACACAATTTGACACAGGAACAGGGAGGGGAGACGGCCATGGCCTTTTTTAAGGAACCATCTAAGCATTCGCCTGGAGCGATTGTGGGAAACCATGGAAAACCAAAATCAGGATGGCTGGGGCCAGGGATTGAACCCTGGTCTCCAGAACGTGAGTTCAGTGTGTTACAGTAGCACCTCCTCGCTCGGTGGCATCCTCAATGGCTCGTAGTGACTGACATAAAAATATTGTTCTATTAGTAGCGTTGTCGAATCTGACTTTTTCAGAAAAATTATTAACATTTCTTAAGCGTGTTGTGCAGAAAATTCAGGGACTAACTAAATAACAAAATTCATCACGCAATTTATTTAAATTGCTTTGCACTTGGTCCCAGAATGAGCTCAAATGCTGGGGTACAGCCTTAGAGCACAGTAAATTTTCATGCGTGTTGGCAGCGCATTACAAAATATAATTTTCAAAACGGGTTGTGATGTGCTAGATAAGTAAAGGATAGGTGCTGGCAACTAACATCTATGTACGTAATGATGCCTATGTACATCACAACAGCATGTTGCCTGCACATTTACAGCACATCCAGTGATTAGCACATTGCTACAACAAGCTGTGATGTGCTGGCAATGTGTAAACATCACACCTCATGCAGGTGATGCTGCAGCAAAACATTACATCTATGTCACGACAGCACATCTAGCACCACGCTACAACATCCATCTGACTGGACCATGAATTTTCCTCAAGATCTTTCATTCTTCCTTCAGAATATTCTCCTGATCTCATTTACTATTGAGTATCTGTGTTTTGCTTATGTACTAAAGTGCAGACTTGTATGACTATACGTATATCAAAGTCTAACCTTTGTGTATGGGAAATCTGGACTTACTTGTTCTCCAGTACACCCTCTTGCTTGTGTTTCTGTTGGCAAATTTCCTGTGCTTCCTTTTCAAGCCCTGTTGGTTCTATAATCTCACCAACGTATTTAGTGTGTGGAATATGTTTCATCTCTCGTATTCTCTGTTTGGTTTATGAATCTTGCATCTAGTGCAAATGAACTTAGTGCTGTCATATGAAATATGTAGCCCAATTTTGGCAGCACATCCACCTGTTATAGCGTTACACAAGTTAATGTTTAATTAGTGATGTATATATACTGTACTATGAAGTGGGAAATAATAATATAATTGGTTAGACACCAGAGGATTATTTCTACAGTCGGTGCAATTATGAACAGAATCACTTAACTTGGTATGGGAGACTGTGGAAACAAAAGATGGACAACCCACAATTATGGTAAATCAAGAATGTTTACTATATGTATTGTACAGTATTATAGTGGTTATAATGCGCTACCTTCCTGATGCTGCCTTTCTTACGTATTAAATGCAAAATTTAGTGTGACCAGTACACACAAAGTGTACCACACTTAAACCACAAAATTCAAGTTTTCCAGCAATTCAGATGACAGAGGTGAAATTGAAACTCTGAATTCCAAACCTCTGACTACAAAATAAGTTCATCCTCTTTTTACATGCCTTCTTTCCAAGGCCAGTTTACAGTTCATTACCAGAAAGGTAGAAGAATAAAATGACAGGAATATTTCACCAATAGCAGTGTTGTGATACAGGATAAACCCATCACGAATACACAGCTATGTTGGCTTCAGTTTGGGACATCTTAAATCTTAAAACAGCAATGTTTGAGAAATTATTCTCAGTAGGCTTGTTTACAAAATCGTGATAGAATTACAAAAATTATGATGGCACAGCAATAAAAATTAGATTTATCTTCCACTAACTCATGACAGCTGTGAATCTAGACAGAATTCCTTAGAGAATTTTTTTTTTTTTTCATACAGCAAAACTTATCGTCATTGTTGTTATGCAAGAATAATACAGTATACATATATGTTTTAGCTCCTATGACAGATCTCTGGAACTTAAGAGAAATAAACAAATACGTACCATGAGTTACATTTCACAGAGAAAAATTAGTACTGTATTTCTTAAACACTCATTAAAATAAATACAGTACATTGCAATACATTTGGAAGGTGGTTGATTCCTATTCTGGTATATTGAAATTAACTTTAAATTCTGAAGCCAAATTACACAGTAAAAAATTAATCAGAACATTTGATCAAAAATACATTATCCTTTCAAATACTACTTTCTATAATATAGTAATTCTTCAATTTATGTTTTACCACTTTAACTCATTTCAGATTAACACAATTTATGATGTGCCCCGAACCTCTTATTTTCTCATTGGTTTTACCAAAAGACAGTTTATAAATAGAGGACTGTACAGTATTTCAAGATTTTATCCATGCCACGAAGTGTAAGATACATGTGCATTTCCCCGTATCATACACTATGATAGACACTGCCTGCTTTCCACATGCCCACATAGACAAGCCTGTCACAACAGTTTTTTCTCCATAGAGCTCCGCAGCCCTACAATCAAGATAAGATAAGTAGGCTTTACGTCTCGTCGACAGTGAGGTCACTAGATACGGTGACACACAACTTGGTACAATGACAGGAGCTGGGAGAAGAGTCGGCCATGGCCTTTATTAACTTTATTAAGGAACCATCGCAGCATTCACCTGGAGTGATTTCGGGAAACCATGGACAACTGAAATCAGGATGGCCGGAGCCAGGAATCGAACCCGGGTCCTCCACAATGTGAGTGCAAAGTGTTGCCGTTGCGCCACCTCGCTTGGTCCTAAAGTCACTGCTGAGATAAAATTGCACTGGTCAGATTTTAAACATGTAGTTGTTAACATTATTGAGCTACAAATGTTTTTGTAGTACAGTATCAGTTCATTGAGATTTATGATTTTTTACTTTATAAAATGGCTTCCAGTTACACACACGCAAATCACCTGTTCTGTTAACAACAAAAACTGAATGAAGTTTTGCGACGTTTCAACACAAGTGAGAGGAGAGGGCTGATGACATAAGTAAAGTGTTTCATGATTTAATTCAATCTTTTGTGACATTACCGCTTAACACAGTTCACATTGTTTGTTACCGTAAATATTCCATTTTTTAAATGTACTAAAGCCGCTGGTTAAAATAAACATGCCAAAAACATGGAACAGTAAAACCTTGTGAGTTTGAAGTGCATAGTGCTGAAATTTGTCTAATTCAAACTACAAAATTTTGAATAATCCAATTAAAAACAGTTCATTTTACTAGACACCTCTCTGTTTCTAAACTGTAACATATCCTGTGTTCACAATAAAGGCATTACCATATTATGGTGTTCTTGAGTAGGTTAACATCTTACAATTTTTTTTATAGCCCAAATCAGGCAGTTAATGATTGTCAGCACTATGCGAGTCAGATATGGTGCTTCATTTTGACTGCCAGTAATTCTGTCTGCTAGCCATGGTAGTGGTGACGAGAGAGAGAGAGATGAGAGAGAGAGACAAGGTGGACAGGCACTCAGCGTGATGCAATTATAGAATCATAGTAAATGGTGCGAGGGAGGGAGAAGAAGTTACAAAAATAAAAGCCTGCTGTACATATGCACAAAGCAATAAATTCTTTTCGTGTCATCAGCATAATTCATGATGGCATGAGACACGTTCAACAGAGTTGTGAAAAATCCATAGTGAACGTGTTATCTTAAGCATGTGCTACAATGGCCGTAAATTAGCCGTATAGAAATAATCGTAAACGCACCGTAAGAAATTCACAGCTTTCTATCCCTCTTATGGTGTCTAGGCAGCAATACGGTGAGTTGTAGCATGCACCGCTCAAAAGTGTGTGTTCAATTTTACGTTTATTTATATATGTTATGGCGATAGTAGCAAAGACTTTACATGTGTATACACAATCACATTACCTGTTTGTCGGTAACTTCGCCATTTGTTGCAGAATCTAAAGTATCACTTGCTTATATATACGTACCATATTTACAGGTGTATAGAATGCACTATTATTCCAAAACAACTAAAAAAAGTCAGGGGTGCATACTATACGTGGAAAATAATTAAAAAAATTGAAAAAATACCTACAAAAAAGGTTGTGGCAGGAAGGGGGAAGGTGGAGTTGTAGTTGTAAACTGGCGAGTGTCAAGAGTGGGAGGAAGAGAAAAATAATGTTTTCACTGCCCCGTTCCTCCACCATTATTCTTCCTTTTCTTTTTCTCACCCCTTCCGAACTCTGCTGTAACTGCAGCTGCAAAAACCCTAATTTTTTTTGTTTGACGTGGCAGAAATGAAAGTTTGTGGGTGGTGGGCAGAAGCAATATGATAAATTAATTTTGATGTCTTGTGATCTTGTGAAGGAATAAGAAAGGGTGACACTGTTCTTATTTTTCCTCCCTGGAGAGGGAAGGCAAGGCAGGCTGGTGGTTGGGGCCGCACAGCTCTCTGCTTGTAACCACCTCCAGCTGCATTCCTGAGCCTTGCTTTTTCCTCACCTCTGGCTGGACAGTAAATAAAAAAGGCAAGCTTGCTCTGCTGTCATGGCACGTTATCTCGTGGAGGAAGGGGGAGGGGGACATGCTGGAAGCAGCAGACACACAGCACAGTAAGAGAAGGGAGGGGGAGTGTTGTGCAGATGCACGAGTGTACGCGCGCCCACTGCAGCCCACTGCTGCAGGCAGGCAGCAGGCGACCTTGGCAGGATATTTTTAGATAGCTGTGGACAAGGGAGAGGCAAGCCACAACCCCCCCCCCCCCATCAGACACTCTTCCATCATTCTATAGCCATTATCTCTCTTTTCTTTGTTGTCAGCCACGTTTCCTTCCTTCCTCCCCCCCTGACCAATCCTCCATAGCCTCCCTGGCACTGCTTCACAGTCTCTTACTCCCTTGATTTTTTTACATGCTAGGAAGACACTTAAATTTTTTTCCCTGGAACTTATTGCAAAAATCGTGGTGCGCACTATACACGAGGGTGCACAATACACTCAAAATTTCTAACTTCGAAAATGCTTGACGCTTTTTACCGTAAATATGATGGCGGCATCTTTGCCACCGTGTTTACACTTAAGTCACATTTACACAATTCACAAAACACGTGTAGTCGAGATACTTTGAAGCACTCAAACATGTCCACAACTGTGAACATTTTGAACGATACTTATATAGACTAACACACTTCAATTTCCATATCCACGCACGACTCGATTCGACTGCTTGAGTCAACATCACCAACTTAATTGATAAGTCGGAAGTCTGCAGCCACGCCCGAAGTAATATGAACAATTGATTGTATGAGATCTATTTTTTAATGCATACGAACACCTTCTGATGTGTGCCACGCAAAATGTAAACAAACTAGTTTGTAAATACGCTACCATCGCCAAAATATTGTTTTGGTAAACTAAAAACACTGTCACTGTGCCGGAGTGTGGGAAAAGAAATAGCATGTCATATGATCCACACAACTACTGATTGAAATTAGTATATGCATACACAATGGAACAGTCCTGTTTAATTACAGTCGGATGGAAGATAATAATAAATCCGTAGTTCATCAACAGAATCCGTACTCCTGTAGTAAACCATCATAACTCGTATAAACTACGGATAAGCCGTAGTAGTTGGCACCTGTGCTCTCTCTCACTCTGTGTGTGTGTATACGTGCACATATACACACTCTTCTTCATTTTTTCTAACTCTATCACCCTCACCTTCACTCACTCACTCACTCACTCTCTGGATGCAACTCATAGTTTAGAGAAAAATTGCAGTGCAGTAAGAAATTAGTTTTATTACTAATTACAATATATGTTTTACATGCTAAATGTCATATTAAGTACAATCACTGAAGTTAAAGAAGAACCCAACCACATACTTATCAGACAGAACAAGTAAAAGTTTAACTACTTCCCTAGTTATTGTTACACAGCTCATATTCACAGCCAAGACTGGTGTTAACGTGTCTCATGTGTGTCAGAATATATCTAGTTTGTTATTGCTTACTCAACAATTGCTGGTTTCTAACAGCAATATGAAGTACGCCTGGGACTTGCTGTTTGTGGTTAATGTGGTAATGCTTAAGTGGAGAAAATAAATAACTAATATAAAACTGAAGAAATAAACAAAAAATGGGTGTACAACTGTAGGTCATTCCAGTACAATAAGAAGGTAACGTAATACATAATAAGTAAAATAAAACAGTAGACATAGCATCCGCAATACCCAAGTAAAGTTTTAAAATATGCTTAAAAAATGAGAAATTCTCACCAATGGACAGTGTGTCCAGTTATTGATGTGGATTTACAAGCTTGCATTAAAAACATTAAGATAAAAACTTTTCTATATTTTTCCTTCTCTGAAATATGACACACATTTCCAGTATGATAAGGATAAGGCCACTACTTGAAGTTACGGGTGCTCGTTGATCCAGTGTCGTATGGACTGGCGGTGAAAGTCGCGCGCCATTTTCACAGACACGGGATCCGCCACATTGCTCTCACGCAAGTCCAGATGGTGGGCTCCCTCCGGGATGATGATGGCCACTGCTGTATCAGACACATTGCGCAGTACTCCGCCACTTGTCCACGGGTCCAGCAGCCCATTGCTACAACCACCAACACAATCCTTTCACACAGGCTGTCATTACAATTAAAATTTTGCCATTATAAAGTAAACAACCATTTCACATTTCAGGTTTATGTTTAAGGATCCAAGTATCACAAATCCTCATGTGTGAATGTATTACACAGTTTGAACAAATATACCTGGAATTCTGAAGTTAAAGAATATTTACTATGTACAATACAAAGCATAACCCTAATTACAGGAAAAAGTAATGTTATAATCCTAATTACAGGAAAAAGTAATTTTAATTTTATGAATCATTTGACACATCATAGTAAAAGAAAAAGAGGTAATCAAAGGTGACCCCACAGCTAATTTTGACTTTCAGAACTGTACATCGTACTGAATCTCTGTTATGTCTATGTACACGTGCAAGAAGTCTTACGGCTTTGTTTTGCTGGACTTGTGCAGGGATACCTTCTAGTAGCAGGTACAAAGGACAGCCAGCATGTACGGTATTGAAGAGATTAAACAGATAAGTTTGTAGTGCAGGCAAACAGAAACATCACCGATAAATGTTATAGTCTGGCAACTAGATGAAGATTAGCTCTAATTTACACCACTCTAGAAGAGTGACCCTATCTTCTCATGCTCTCTCTTTTAAAAGACCTTCTAGCGATATGTGTTGTTTCCCCACTTAGCAGATAATCAACCGCAATGCCTAGCACAGCAGTACAGCATCAAAATGCCTGGAGGGGCCACGTAGACACACATATTAACCCAGTACACATAGAAATAGTTTGCAAACCACATAAAACTTGAGCAGACAATATGTTAGCTATAGGCACCTTGACTCTTACTAAACAGAAGACAAGCAGTATTAGAAGCGAAGATAGAAAGAGTCAGATAGTACTGTACCTGAACACAATGTTACTGGCAGTAGAGATGTGTTTTCCGCCATACTCGGTGATGGCCAGCTGCGGCTGAGGTCGTACATTCCACTTCTTGTAACACTCGTCCGAATAGGCACTCAAGTCCCACTCCTTCGGCTCAAACATGTCGTTGTTCCCGTCGCTGCACATTGGCATCACCATCTCAGTGCACTCCTGTGTAAACAACTGTGGCTGTTATACCAACTAAGGGTTTGACTCACCCCCTCCTAACATGTAAGGCACAATATAATAGCAAGCAAGTATATTAGTTTTATTTTGGACATCAGTACATGCATTACAATGCGTACATAGTAAGAGTTCAGGGGCATCATTTGGGGTAATAAGCTTCACTGGTATTATAAAAGTAAAGGAG
This sequence comes from Medauroidea extradentata, assembly GCA_003012365.1. Lineage (NCBI taxonomy): Eukaryota > Metazoa > Arthropoda > Insecta > Phasmatodea > Phasmatidae > Medauroidea > Medauroidea extradentata. Next base: position 17,775 of record PNEQ01002652.1, on the reverse strand, counting down.
ACAAATTTAAATATAGCCTTACAGTTACTGTTATGTTTTATAATATTAAAATAAATAGTGTTGTAGTACAATATATTATTTTAACATTTAAATTATATTCTTATTTTATGTCTGAAATACTAATCTTGTACATCCAGAGTCATCCGTTTACTAAAAAAAGCAACAACAGAAAATGTAATTCGGCTGCTGGCCACTGGCACCATTCAATACGTGAATGCTTTGATTTTGATTCCTCCTAGCCTCCATTACCGTAGCAAATTATTTAATGCAGAGATTTATGCTTGGGGATAGTAAAAAACACAGAGCTATTCTCTCAGTTAACATTTTTGTACTTATTTTGACTCAATACATCATAACTATTCCATCAAATTCAATTTATATTGTCTTAAAGTAAATATTTGCTGCTAGCGTATTTTGTATCACAAGTCATAATCCTCGTGGAGGATACCATGGTGCAGAAGCAGTGTCCACCGTTTGTGACGGACATAAGTACTCCCGATTTGTGTTCACTACCATTGCAACGTCATCAGACTCCAAAAATTGCAGTGCTGTAATAAAATATGAGGCTTTCAAACTCAGTAAAATTCTGAATGCAGCGAACACTTAGAAAATTGCTATTTGGTACTATTATTTTGTTTTAAGACATGTTACGATAAATGATTTTGCAACCCCAAGGCGAGCCACTTGTCTATTTTGAAGTTTTAATTTTTGTTGTCGCCTATTACTTTTAAATACTTTACTTATCTTTTTAGAGTGGTGGTGGTGGCAGTGGTATTGTGCTGGTGGTATTGTGGTGGGTGGTATTGTGGTGGTGGTTTTGTGGTGGTGGTATTGTGGTGGTGGTATTGTGGTGGGTGGTATTGTGGTGGGTGGTATTGTGGTGGTGGTATTGTGGTGGT
>PNEQ01002652.1:0-15876 GCA_003012365.1 Medauroidea extradentata | reverse complement strand
ATATATATATATATATATATATATATATATATATATATATATATATATATATATATATATATATATATATATATATATATATATATATATATATATATATATATATATATATATATATATATATATATATATATATATATATATATATATATATATATATATATATATATACACACATATATACATACACACACACACATATATACACACATATATACATACACACACACACATATATATATATATATATATATATATATATATATATATATAAATGGTAATTGTTTTCTGGTTCTGAAATGAAACATTCACTTCTGAACTTCACCGCACACACAGCCTTCCTCATTGCTCTCTCTTTCTAGTGAAGCTTGCATGCACATTCACACACACAAACAACTGTAGCTTGCTCTCTGTGTCTTTCAGAAGATACAGCAAACTTCTACAATTTTTATTATTCCATTTTCCTACCCCATCCTCCATCTAGGAAATGAACCAACACACTACACTCAGTAGGGGAACTACTGATAACTTATGGTGCAGACACAGAGAGCAGAGAGAAAGGAAACACCAATACAGTAAAACATCTTTATAACAACCCCTTTTATAACAACCACTTCTCTATAACAACCCTTTCCTCAAGAACTGTAGGATTTTAAAATAGGGGTTTTACTGTACAATTAAACCCCTTTATAAAGACCACCTCTATATAAAGCCCCTATTCTAGTGAACAACGTGGGGTCTTTATAAAGAGGTCTTACTGTAAATGACATTGTCATGCTGTCAGCCTTCAGGGTTATGCTATTTCTGTGGAGGTTAAGGTCGGTTCTAATATTCTTTCAATTTAAAAATACAGTGACATAGGCGATGATGGATGAAAGAAGAATAACCTGAAACTGACACTAGCTCTTGGCAAAAGTGGAGGCATGCATTCATCCTGTGCAAGACTAAGCACGTGACTCACAGAGACGGGATGTGCTGGCAACGGCTGCAAGAAGTTGGCAGCATAGGGATAGTTGACCATCGCTAGATCTGTGTATACTTCGCTCAGCCAGTCCTTCAATGCTGTGACATTGTCACTGGTCTTGAGAGGTTCACATAAGTTCCATGCCTTGGATAGCCACTGCCTGCCTCCCTCTACAACAACACACATCCCTCACTTCTTCAAGTTTCACAACACACAACATCCACACTGATCTAAGCTACAACTTTAGCTACAGTGTTTCTGCTGGTTACGAGAGGCAACAACTGCACACAAGTTCACTAAGAAGGAAGTGATGTACGTACCAGACTTGGTGATATCATTGATGTAGTCCCATGACTTGCGAATGGTTCTGCTGCACTCTGCAGACTCTGCGGTGAAGTCAGCAGTCACAATGCGTGAAAATACATCACACGGTGTCAGTCCATTGAACTGCCATATGGGAGCAGACGCTGCGATGGCCCTACACACAGATGTAGTGAAACTTGCATTAGTGATACAACAGGACAGCTACATGCCATCAACGTAATTCACAACTGAAAAATAATATCCCAATCGTCTTGCATCTCTTTTATCATACTAGGCCTCTGGCACAGCAAACAAAAAGTATTTTAATTTCTTACAGCAAATGCATCTTACTGTAGTAATTTCTTAATATTCTTCTTTTTTGCATTTTAAATTTAATGAATACAATGTTGTTTAAGATATTTTGTGTACAATTTATCAATAACTAATCAAATTAGTAATTAACAGATGTGTTGCTGTGAAGGACACACAATATTTTGAGTAATGGATGATATAATACAGTAAATATTTTTAAAATGTTGTCTTAAAAGTGAATTAAATATAAAAATCCCAGAAATGAAATTGCTACACACTGTTAATGATTTGGACTTTATTAATTCATTTTGTTTATAATTTTCATTGTGATTTTAAATAGCAGCTAAAGTTAATTTTTTAATATTCAACCACATTCCTGATGTACAAATTCTTCATTTTAAGTCATGATACAGAATTTGTTTTATAGTATAAATAAAAACAGTGTTCAGGTATCTTAAAACCAATTTTATTTATATGTCCTTGCATTGAAATTGCTTTATGCACTGACTGCAATTCGTAACTGTGAGGAAAAAATTTAGTGTAGTATTTTTTCTCTCACAGTTTACAAATTTAATACTAATAATAATAAATAATAATAAAATTTTAAAAAGTGTAATATTTTTTTTGTAATTTTTAAAAAAAAATTAAATTTAATGTATAAAGCAAATTTAGTGTAGAAACGTCAAAGAATTTGTACATCAGGGGTACAGTGAAATCTTAAGAACTGCATTACCAGTTAACATAGAGAAAGGAAAACTAAATGAAAATTACTTTTAAGTACCTACAAAAGCGACATTGTGCGACACTCCCGCTTAGATCCCAGTTTCCCTTAGTTCATCAGGATTTCAACAAACAACATATTTGCGATGAGTTTTAAACTTGAGGTTACGTAGAGGCTTGACAAACATATCTGTCTTCTGATTCACACTAGGACAATAGGATACTTTTAGCATGACTTCACAAAGTTTCTCATGAACATAATGGAATCTCATGTCAATTTGCTTTGACGGATGATTTATCACTCTATTTTTCATTAGGCTTATTGCACTTTTGTTATCAATGTTGAGTTCTGGAATCACTTTCACACTCTTAAGTTTTTTCCATTACAGTTTTTATACAAATAAGTTCTGCCTGCCTCCACAACAGAGAGAGCTACAATGGGTTGCTTCTTGCACACCAGCTGATTGATCCAAAACAGTCATATATGATGTATCCTGCAGTACTCTTCTAGGTTCGTGGATCTCCAGCTAAGTCTTAGTCAATTCTTGAACAGGGGCTTCTCCTAGAAATTTGAACCTTAGATCAATTGTGCCTTTCAGGTACCTCAAAATTCTCTTCATAACCATCATGTCCACACGAATAGGGTTATCAAAGTTTCTACTACTCGATTTACGGCACTGCCAATATCTAGTCTTGTATCGGACAATACGGTAAATGCAGAAGACTATCCAGTAGATCCCTGAACGGGAATGTTTGCATACTGAGGGCTGTTTCACTATACTGTTCTTCTATCACTGCCAGGATGAAAACTGGTTTTGCATCACTTATATTGTAATCTTCCAGCAACCTGGCGACAGTCGCTCATTGATTAAAAAGCAGTGTATTATCTGTCCTTGTAAATTCTATTTCTAGATTATTTTTTTATTTAAACCTTTGACTTAACTCTCTTTTTACAAGATCTTCCACCTAGATTTAATGTTCTACCTTAGAGGGGTTTGTTTTGTACCATTCAATGGCTTCTCAAGTTTACATATCCCTTTAATGTCCATCACTTTCGGAGGATACATGAAAGTGGTTTCTTCCAACCATCTGTACAGGAAGGCAGTTTTGATATCAAAGGTCTATAGCACATATCCTTTGTTTTATGCTATCCCAAGCATCATTTTCAGTGATCCTGTGTTCAAGATTGGACTGTGCCACTGTAGTCAGTCCCAGCTACTTGTTGACAACCTCTCACTACTAGGCTGGCTTTGTATTGTCCATCATCCTTTATTCTAAAGATCCATCTGGGGTACTTGACAGAATCTTTTTTCCCCAATGGAACTTCTTTCCGTTTTTTCTTTTCAATGGCCTTCCTCCAACATTCACCACCTGGTTCCCACAGTGATTCCACATATGTCATCATACCAAAGTATTCATTTTTATTTGTGGTTTCAAGTTTCTTTGTTCGTTTATTATTTTTTTATGGGACTACGTTTCTTCAGCAAATTTATCTATCTTAGGCCTACGTACTCGTTCATCATCTGAGTTTTTTTCACAACCCAGCTCCACTGTTCGCAGTTTGTCATTATTGTTTTCTTCCAACAACTCATATACGTTCTATTTTTTTATTCTGAAACGCTGATCTAAGTGTCTTTCTTGCAGTGGCTGCCCCAAGAAATAATTCCCAAGGACTTTCATAGTCATGGTTAGAGGCGTGGGGAATTTGTATGAAGCATTGATCCACCTCAATAATAAGGGAGGTACGGGGCCCTCCCTTCGATATATTTGGATTCTTATGTGAAAAATGAGGATATTTAAGCAGTTTTTAAAAATAAACATTATTCATACAGCTGGCAGAAATTATATTTTCAAGGATGTACTAATTTGTTTCATGAACAATTTTACAATGATACTCGTACTATTTTATCCGAAGATTCAACAAAATCTAACAAACATCTGATGTTGCTTCGATTTTCACTTTCAGTAGTTTCTTCAAGGCCTCCAAGATATAAATAAAAATAATAATAAAAAACTGCAAAACTTGATACAGTCAATTATTCCAGACAGTACCTATCTATTTTTCAACCTGTTCTTTGTGGTTTCAAATTGACTGTCTTTTTCCTTTATGTCATCTGTAGCCTTCATGTAACTGTTGTCTAATGTCTACCCAAGTGTTGTCATATTAATTTTATTTTGCAAGTTTATCTTGCTCACCAAATTTTTTATTTTTTGTCTAGATGTCAACAAACCTTACAGTTGCCCATGTGTCCTCTGAACCAAAAAGTACACACAAAAAACAATAAAATGTTTTTTTTCTCATCACAACCTGCCAACTAAATGGCAAATTCAGAACCAGTCTTGAAAGGTCAAGATTTTTAGTTTCATGTCTGTTTTAATAGACTAATTGGTACAGGAAAATATGTTTGAAGATATTCATTCTGTTCTCTGAATGAACACACAACAATACAACTCAGTTCATCCATGCCAAAGAATATGCTCTAAATGTGTAGATATTAAAATTTTAATAATAGTACATGCAAATTTATTTATACACATTAATTCAGCATTAGGCTGATTAACAATTTGCAGTGCTTGTATCCATTTATACAAACTATGGTAATGCATTATGATGTTACGAAATAATTACTAAAGTTACAAAAGTTACTATAAAATGTAGATAGGAGTGTACAAGTACTTACAGTTACTATAAAATGTAGATAGGAGTGTACAAGTACTTACAGAGCTGTACTGCACGTAGAGGAACATATAACACACGGACAACACACATTTTGCGCGGTTGCGACGTTTCGCTGGCTAAGCCAGTTTCGTCGGGCGGACATCGCTCACCGCCCAATGAAGCTGGCTTAGCCAGCGAAACGTCGCGACCGCGCAAAATGTGTGTTGTCTTTAAGAGTGTTATATGTTCCTCTACGTGCAGTACAGCTCTGTAAGTACTTGTACACTCCTATCTACTTTTATAGTAATTAGTAGCCTAGCGGCCTTTTCCCGCCTTTACGTATTTTCGTTGTTTACGTGACTAAAGTTACAAAAGGTTACAAATAAACACTTGGTAGCATCTACTACTGCACAGAGAAAATGTGTGATGCAAAATAATAGATAAATAGTTTAATATGTAGGAATATTGTATATCTGAATATAAAAGCGTTAAGTCACTAAGTTATTATTCTAGTACTTACAATTAATTAACATTTTAAAAATAAATACATAAAGTATGTGACTGGGAAGCTCCACAGTTGAATTACCGTATACACTTGTGTAGCAGTGCGTGGCACTTAGTTATAAATACAGTATTCCCATCAAAGTACACTGCTGTAAGTTGTCTGGTACGTCATTCAAGAAACAACTTGCCTGGTAGTTACAGGACTTTTTCAAGATGGTGATTTGGTATCAAAAGACTGTTTTATATCTTGTGTAATACATAGTTGTGTTTAAATGATTTTTCATAAAGTGGAATTGGCACCTACTGCGCATATTCAGCCAATTAGTCCGAGCTAACAACTCACTAACATGCTGCTTTTTCATTAGATTGTACATGCATTGTACACACACATCCTGAAGCTTTTAAATTCTATACAAGTTACAGTTGGTTTATATCTAGACCAACAAATGGTTCTGCACAATAACTGAAAGGCGACAGCATCAAAGAGTCACCATTTTTAGTTTGATATCTGATGGTAGGACGTGTTTATATTTATACAGGTGTCTCAGCCTGTAGTAACCTGTTTGTAGACATGATGAGATGTGTTTTTACCATGTTAAGTTTTGATCAAACATTACACCTAAGTTTTGATAATGTTGGCAGCTTGAGATGGAACAGTTATTTGAGTAAATTCTGAAGTCTGATACTATTTTAAAGGAACACATAGTCTTCATTTAACCTTCTTACGACTAGTTGCGACTTTAAAATACATGATGTGACATTAGAAGTAAAAGACAAGTGACAGCACAAGAGAGGGAGATGCGTCCTCTATCTACCGAGCTCTTATCATACTATCTGAACAGTGTGGGAGCAGGCTACATGTGCCCAAATACAACTGAACTTCAGCCATCTACGAGCTCTCTCGTGTGTTCCAGGCAAGGGCAAAATGTGTAGTGTCTTGTGGGTACTGGCTGCCCATGCCCACGGCATCTGTGCCTAACACGAGGAGACAATATTTATAACTTCTGGATACAGCAGTTCGTAACTAAATAAAATAATTTTGCAACAAAATTAAGAAAAATATTTTTTTAATAATATTTATTTTCTGCATTGTGTTATATATATTTGGGAGAACATGTGTCCCTGCACTGAGCCGCCACTGCTTTCAGGTTATCAATCAGTGGAATCACCACCGTGGCTTTGAATTATGTTTTCTTCACTTGTACCCTTTCTTGAAATGAGACATCTCTCAGAATCACTATTTTGTATTTGTCACAGTCCCAAAGTCTATATACCGTTCCAGCATGTCCAACAAATACAAGTTTGTCGCACCTTGGTTTAACTTTCAGTTGATGTACGTTTATTTAAGCATAGGCTTCACTTCCAGAAACAGTATCTGTAAGTGACTACAATCAGGTTGTTTAACATTCCAGAGTTCTGGTGGAGTTTTATCTCTCCCTCTCATTGCTATTCTGTTGACAAGATAAGTTGCAGTGTAAGCGGCTTCAATCCAGAGTTCTTCCGCAACATCGGAGTCCAGCACCAGAACTCTTACCTTATCTAACTGCTCAGCAGTGACCTGACGTGGTGTGTGCAATGCCGATGTCTCAATGACAATCTCATCTTCTCGAATCAAAGCCAAAAGATTGTTGTCGACACATTCCTTTCCATTGTCTGTACGAAGCTTTTAGATTTTGCTGCCGTTAATACTTTTATGTGCTGGAGCACTACTTCTACAACTTCACTTTTATGCTCGAGGAGAAAAATTTCTGCAAAGTGTGCGCAGCAGTCAATTAGTGTCAGAACTTATTTCTTGCTGTTCCAAGAAGCCTGTGCAGTGCGGCTTGAACGTTTGTCAAGCTGACTACGATCAACAGTGACTTAAGGCACGCACTCGCTGATCTGCATACCTCCCCTTTCCTCTGTCTTCCCCACCCACCAATGTGTTATCTAGTGTGACATCAGCTGCGTGTCCCCTTCACTCTTTACCTTTCTCTTCCCCTCCTCTGTACCTGGTGCCTTGGCCGCCCACCTAGTTGGTTGTCATTGTGTTCCGAGCCATCGACGAGGCACTTTGCTTTTTATTCCAGGTACATATGTTCTCTTGCACATGCTTGGATCTACCAAGTTTTCGTAGAACTCTCTCAAATGTTAAAGGCTTTTGAAATGGCATTTGTTTGGCTTAGAGTAGCGCGATGCATCATTTTCTTTTAGTGTTTAAGTCGAGTGTTTTAGAATCTAGAATTGTGCCATGCGAGGGACACATTTAGACTCCTTCTCTTGTTAATTGTAGTTGTAACCACCTGGCAAGAGTAAAGTTTGCAACGTGTCATCACAAGCTTGTTTAGTAGAATTTGTGCAAACAACACAAGCCGGTTTCGCTGGTCTTATAATATCTGAATGAATTACTTTGAGAGGCAGTTTCGCTTGAGCCCAAGTTTTACTAAATGTAACTTTTTTTTTTTTGCTTGGGTGCAAATATCACACAGCAATCCACATTATTCAAGATTGACATTTTTGACCATGCCAGCAGTAGTTTTTAGATATTTTTAATCACATATGCCAAACCACTTCCACATTATATGGTCCATCAAGAACTTCTTGGGTTCCTTCCTAATATTATGCTGTATAGTCCACTCGGAGTCTGGCTTCTCGTCAGTACAAATTTATCTTCCTTAACAACTCTCACTTCATCTCTCATGAAATTAACTTTTCCACCATTACTAGCAATAGATATAACTGATAAAATGTTTTTAATTAGTTGTGAAACAAACACGACTTCTTACAGTTCACAGCTCCCCGTCACAACAGAGTCCACTTGTTCAACTGAAATACTGACCGATTTCTGGCATACACATGTGTTTTAAACATGACAGGTTAGCTGTGTCCAATGGTGTTAGATTTAAGTTGTCTCTCATGGTGGGTTGATACATCGTTGACAAATCAATACAGCAAAAGAATGAATAAATTATGACCAACAGGGAATGTCTTCTCACCCATCCACAACATGTGGGTACTTCATCCTGAGCCACGCAGACAGCATCCCGCCGTAGGAGCCACCAAATGTGATGACAGGGCTGTGAGCGGCCCCAGGCAGGCTGGCCTTGAGCTGCGTTATCACATCCACAAAGTCGGCAAGTGCCTGCTGGGAGTTAAGGTACCCCAGATACTTCAGCTCCTGTAGCATTTCAACAAGCAAACTGTTACACTACCCGTAACAGCCTGCCCATCTTTACTATTTACTACTGTATGTGGCTATGCTAATGAGAGTCACTCTTCCTGCAGAAAATAACACAGATAATTTTGTATTATAGAAGCAACGCTACTCTTAATACTATGATAGGAAAAAAAAAACCTGCTAATTATGAAAAATGCTGAACAAGAAATAAAAATAAAGAAATTTAAATGTTCTAGTTATTCTAATAGTACTAGACATGAGGAAGGTGATGCATGCACTACTGTTGAGACACGTCATTTTAAATTGTGTTTCAAATTTCCGAATGACAACTTTCAATAGCACACTAAGCAGACGAGTAGCTGTGGCACATTGCATACCATAGCATCACTGTGTTTTATTGTTTCTAATGGGACTTTTATTTCGCAAGACAATTTTTAAAACTTAAAAACAAATCAGTTACTTTACCAGAGAACATCACATTGTCATGAAACATTGGATTTGTAATAAATTAAATTCTTGTAATATAATTATTACAGCACTATTATTGTTTAAACTTCATGACAAAATGAGAGGTACTTAATGAATAATGTAAAGATAAGCTGGTTTTAACAAGATTATGTTGCAAGCAAAACAAATTGCAGCATGAAAATAGAGCAAAAACTTACAACTTCTTTAGTAGGCAGATACTTACCAAAATAGATTCAGATGAGTGGAAATAAAAATTATATGGGTGGTACAGTACTTTTAATTTACTAGAATGTTTATGCTTAATGAAACAACTATAGTAAAGATGAGAAGAACATAATAATTGAACGGTAGTTGTTGGGAAAATTAACCAATGCTCAAGTTATACATAGCTGTACACTCACCAAAAGTGATTTGTTACCATACGGCATGGATTCCCCATAGTAACGATGCTCAGCAAAGACCAATAATGCGTTGAACTCTGGTGCGATTTCCCACATGAAGCCCTTAACAATATTAACAAAGTTAATAAACTGCACCAAACACATTGCGTGCAAAAACAGACAATACAACAAAACTAATTAAAAGTACAAAACTAAAAATATTTCCTGTACACATTTTAATACCTTGTCAAATTTAAATAAGAAGCCCAATATTTAACACAGTAGTGATTTATTTTGTGACAATTACTTTATCAGATGCACAAAGCGCAGATATGAAATAACTTTTATGCAAACATTGATGGCATAGGGACACCAAACTAAAAATAGACACAAACAGGCAGTGCATGACAGTATGGATTCCAGGTTTAAATGATTAAAACAATTATTTTGCTTAAATAATTTTGTGTAATGATCCTATAGATATGATCTTTGAAAGAACTGTGCAATGGGAGTGCATGACTAGATTTAGTTTCTTGGACATACTCCATTGCAAATGAATAACTGATAGAGGAAACTAAACAAATAATAAAAAACCATAAATAAGCAGAGTATGCTTTAGTCAGCAAGTTAAGTACACAACATGAAATTCCAAAATGGAATCGGGTCAAATAAAACAAGGGACAAAACAGATAATAAATGAAAATAATAACAAATAAAAATCAACCAAGTAACATGTGACACAATGATGAGACGAAACAAAAAACACAGTAGATATCAGACACGAACAGAAAAAATAACAAAACGACACAACGAAGAGAGGAAACAAACCTCAACAGATATCGGTAACAAACAGAAAAGACAAACAACACAAATATGAGACAAAACAAAACACAGTAGTTTTTTTATTTGTTGTTATTTTCATTTATCTGTTTTGTCTTTTATTTTATTTATTTTATTTATTTATTTATTTGCCTTCCTTTAATCCCACAATTTATTGGTCAATGTGATCAGGGATGTGGAAGTTGTCAAATTACAATACAATCATACACATAAATATATGCATATGGGAATTAATTTAGATACAAACATGAACATTAGTTAGAGAAGATAGTTAAATACAGAATCACATACATATTTACAGTATTTACATTGATTACACTCAGGAATACTATTGAAACTCATAAATGGAATGTGTTGTAGCGAAGAGAATTAAATTCAAAGTCACATACATAGCTATAGTATTTACAGCATTCATTTGAAACAAAATTTCTATGACATAGGTTCATGTACTAAGCGTTACGTCCTGATTACACCCTCAGAGGAGTTATAAAATCAATATGTTTGTTTCCATTTATAGTATTGTCTAAAATGGACAGAAGAGGGTTACAGATTATATTCTACAAATCACAAATAAGATGTCCAACTTGACAACGGGCATCAGAAATAGAAGGATAAAATTCTATGGGCACGTCAGCCAACTACCACACAAGTCAGAGTTTATTTAAGGAAGATACAGATAAAGCAAACAGAAATTGATGACAGAAACGCATACAGCAACAACATACACACGTGGATGGTGATGTCAGAGAATGAAGTTCCAGAGAAGCCAGGGAAAGATATGGTCTCACGATTAAAATGCAATCCAGTGAGAAAAAATGAGAGTTGCATGGATGATTCAAAAGAATGTAAAAATGAGTCATAATGCTGTGTGTGATGCTACAGGGTCTAATCACACATAATAATAATAATAATAATAATAATAAAAGTACGTATGTGTGTATTATGTGTCAATATATGTCTGTGTTGCATGTACACACAGCTTTATTAGGAATTGGTAATACAGGCCCTAAGTACGTATCACCTAGTTAAAAATAAATGTTTCTGTTTTATTGTGCCAAAATATTTTAACTGTCTCATAAACCTCACCTCTGGGAACTGTGCACTAAATTAATTACCTCTAGCATTAGAGGTTAAAAAAAATGTTAGCCAAAAACGTAAAAAACATTAACATTTCAAATGAAACACGTAGTAAATGTAGCTAGTGTTGCTGAGATTCACTACTTATTTAATGCCTGGTCAGGTCTTCAATTATTTTTTGTGAATTTCCAGGTGTGCAATATTATACTTTCGAGATAATTTTTTTAAACTCTGCATTCACGTTTCTGGTCATTCCTGTTGAATGTTGTTTTCTAGTGGGGAATACACCTAGGAATGCCTCTATAACATAAACTGTGTGAGGTTTTTGACTCCTGAGCCCTTCTTTCTCCTCACCAATCAGTACACATCATACTATGTATATACACGCAGACTGGTACACTCAGACCAGGATAAGTCGGAGTGGTCCCTTGTTGCTTGTAGGCCAGTGTCTCAGGGGTCTAAGTGCCTAAGGAGGTACAAACGTACATCAATACACAGTATTAAATGGGTGGCTACTGGCTACATTACATATACTTAGTTTAAATATAGCACAATCTACTCTTAAGTCACAATGCTAAGTTCTCCTACTTGCTATACTTTAAAGCTGTATGCCATCCAATGTCAAATGTCTCACTGAAGATTCCCTACAGGAAGATGTGTCCTACATTTAAACATTTTTAACATTAAAACATTATCACCAAGAATCAAATAAAACTAAAATCCCTGGATTAGGCAATGGACGACTTGAAAAGAGGTGGAGCTTCAGTCAGGTGTGGAAAACAATTCCTATCTCCATGGATACCATCACGGGACATAACCTTCATTTAGCTGTTCGGCGTCAAATGTTCCGGATGAGATGTACGTCAAGAAAATTGATTATTTGTGTGGAATTTGCCGTTTTTTCAGGTAAACAATAATCTTATGTATTTGCCAATCTGAACCATGAAATTGAGACTATTTTTTTTTACCCTTGCGTGCAAATCTATTAATGCGCAACATTTTTGCTTTCTGCAATTACCAACTAACAAATCAGCATGTTTGTAAACAAGCTTTGTTTCCCACAGTACTTTTTTCCTGCGGAGATGTCAGGGGGCGTGTACTTCAAGTCGTCCATTGACAGTGTTTCTAAGAGAATAGTAGGCTTATACTACACTAAAAAATATCAGAGACCCCAAATCAAAATACATACAGTGTAACATAATTTTAAAGATAAAATCACACTTGGTTATTTAATACCGTAGTACCTTAGACTGACACAATAAAACCCTTACTAAAGTTAGTGAAAATTTAACAAGTTTATTTCAGATTGACTATACGCTACACTTGAATCACTTTATTATCATAAACATAATTCAAAACTGCTGCCAACCAAAAAAATAACTACAATGCTACATGCTGCCCAACAGACCACTCAATTACTTCAGAACAATAAACTTACAGTATTTTCAGCAAAACTTTCGATGGGCCCTTCATTTCCCGTGTAGAAGAATATTGGCCCACCACCATGGTTCCAAAAAGTGTCGTTAATGAGGTACTTCAATCTGAATGTCAGGCTGTTGGTGAAACTAAAGTGATCAACCTGAAAAAAAAGTCACAACTCGATAGACACTGCAGGCACAGTAACAACACTATATGCGTAAGTGCATTGCCACACTATAATAACAAGATTTTCATGAATATTTCACAGGACTTTCATCCTTTACAAAAGAAAGCTGTCAAAAACTGCAACTACAGTACCACACAACTGCAGTTCAGTCTGGGTAGTTTTGCTGCTGATGATGAAGTTTCTTGAGGTATGGATTTATTACATGCTGTGTATACGGATAAATGATAAATTACTTAGTTTGTCTGTTTTTTTAGGTGTAATTCTTTATGAAAATATTTCTCTCTCTGGACAAATCACTCTCAATGTGTATCTACTTGGAGATGAATTATTACAACAATACAGCTCTCTTAGCAGTTACTGTAATTGTCTTTTTTTTTCCCACCACACTTACTGTAATATTGAATGTATAGTATAGCAACATGGGGGCAACAGCTGAAAAATGGATGAGGAAATTGTCAAGGGAACAAGAAAGGAAGATAAGGCAGAGAAGGAATGAGAGAAATTATTTGTGCATATTAAGAAGTCAAAGGGAAGTGGGAGAGGAATGCCAGTGTTGAAAGGTACAAACGGACAGGCTGCAACAACTGACAAGGAAAAGGCAGAAATACTGCATGCCCAGTACTTGCAAATGTTTTAAAAACAAGATGATTGGAGTTTGTGTAGCTACAGGAGCCAGAGAGAATATATAATAATATTTGTCTTGCTATTGGGCAAGCGCCCGGCGGAAAGCGTCCAAACACACCTACAACATCCTCTCCAAAGCCTTCCTAAACTGTCCCACACCCCGCAACGAGACCACCTCCTCCCGCAAGCTATCAGTAAGTGTTATGTGTAATAAGGCAGTGGAATTAGATGGTACAGAGAACGTCTTATAAGTTTGGTGGGAGAGAAATGGTCATGTATCAAGAGGTAATATCTCACAGGTCAATAAATTAGGATAAGTTTTACCACAAGTTTGGAACGAGGCAATAGGTGGTCCAAATATTCAAGCAGGAGAAGGCCTAGCAGCTACAGACCAGTGAGTCTTACACTGAACACTAGAAAAATAATGGAGAGTTCAGGTATTGAAATAGAGGAACTGGTAGCCTAGCAGGCTAAGTAGAATTTGAGGTACAGGAGCTGGAAAAGGTGCGGAATTATGGGCAGCGAGGTGGGTGAAAGATGAACGGTGAAGGCAAGGGTGGCTGGTAAGAACGAAGGTGACTCTCAGCCATCAGTGATGTTGAAGAAATTGAGGAGGAACTGATTGAAGGAAAGGAGAAGAATGTAAAGGTTGGTCTGGATTTACAAGGTAGTGAATGGGATGAAAGATAGGGTAATTTAGGCTACCAACAAACTAATGCAAAATATAGAGACAGAGGGAATAACAGTTAGAAGATTCAGAGGGTGACAAGCAAAACAGAATGGAGTAGGCAGTCTGTTCTTAGGAGGTTAGTAAGACAGTGGAATTTACTTTCGGAGGAGTTGACGAAAGTGAAAGGGTTTGGGAAGATTAGGGCAGGTTTGGTAGGAGATTGAGGAAACAGTTATATCTTGCCACTGGGTGGATGCCCAGTTGAAAATGAATTTATTTCTATTATAAAGTAGCATCAGTTATGGAGTTCAAGAAAAATTTGCCAAGTACAACCATAGGCACTTATAAAAACCACACTGGATCTATTCGACAGAGTAGACATCACCAGGGCAGGGAGCCACCAGGGCAGGGATGGCAGACTACTGAGATTGTCAAGGAAAGAATAGACAGGTTGAGGGATAAGCAGTGGGTGGTCGTAGCAGGCAATCTGAATATGCCAGGTGTTCCAATGGAAGGAAGAAGCGGAGGGGATGGGCACTAAGATGCAGAGAATGTCTTCAGTACTAGTTAATAGAAGATTAGTGCAGGTGGCGAAGGGTCTGTCCTGGATGTTGTATTGGTCAGGCCAGGAAATGCGTTAGTGTTGTGGGCCAGGAAGGAATTAGTGACCATGACATCCATGTTGTGGAATAAGATCTGGGTAAGGAAACCCAAAGAGACGGTTGTTTGGCAGTATGCACGTGACAACTGTAAGGGAGCGGAAGAGTTTCTAAAGGAAAACTTTGACTGATGGACTGGAGAAACCAGATTAGATGACGTATGGATAGGATTTAAAGGTATAATACATCATATGATGGAGAAGTTTGTCCCCCAGAAATGTTGTAGGACGAGGGGAGATTCGCCATACTATGGGAAGAAGATCGTAAAGTTGAAGTAGAAAAACAGGCAGCTGGTAAGTGCTAGATGGAGACAAAATGGAATAGGTACACGGCACCAGGGAAACAGGAAGGGCGTTGGAAAGTAAGATCAAGCAGACAAGGAATAGGTATTTAGAGAGTATGGTGGAGGAAGGAAAAGGCAAGGAATGGGGAAAGTTATTTGGGTATCTTAGAAAGGTGAGAGGCAGAGGGGAGGGGATCCCAACTTTGAGAGGAGTGGACAGAAGGGCTGCTGCAGATTACAGGGAAAAGGCTGAACTGTTGCAGGCACAATACATGTCAGTGTATGACGTAAAGGACAACTGGAGTAGATCATATATACATGGTGACCACATGTCCTTGAATTCTTGAAAAGCTTGAATTGTCCTTGATTTTGATATGTCCTTAAAAATCCTGGAAAAATGCTTGAATTTCCATACTTGTCCTTGAGTTTTTTTTAATTAGTTTCAAAGTTGAATAATTGTCAGTTTGATACACTTCAAGTTGTTCTTATATTGAAGCATAAAGATGTATATTTTTTTGTTATGTGCACCTGAATCGTAACCAACGTTTACAATGTGCTAATAAAAACCTCAAGATACTTAGTATTCACAATGAGGGTATTATTTCAGCGTCTTGGGTTTCAAATACAATGTATATGGTCGGGTAACTTTG
>PNEQ01002651.1:0-17441 GCA_003012365.1 Medauroidea extradentata | reverse complement strand
TTTTTTTTTTTTTTTTTTTTTTTTTTTTTTTTTTTTTTTTTTTTTTTTTTTTTTTTTTTTTTTTTTTTTTTTTTTTTTTTTTTTTTTTTTTTTTTTTTTTTTTTTTTTTTTTTTTTTTTTTTTTTTTTTTTTTTTTTTTTTTTTTTTTTTTTTTTTTTTTTTTTTTTTTTCAGTAAAGGTCACACGTTATGTATTTTGAGTGTTATACTATAATTCAGCATTGTGATGACAAATACTATAGTAATGATAATATAAAATATATCTTAGTACACAACTTACTCTAAGAATGATGTACCAGGACAACCAATAAATAAAAACAAAGTAAGGATTTATTCCTCTGGTAAGTCATTCCAAGACAAAGGTAATATATGAAAATGTAGGTGCTTTTCAATATTTGTTGTGAAATATATTTGTAACTAAATCTCTCATCTACTAATGCAAACATACCTAGACAAATTTTGAATCAAATTTTTAGTTTCTTTCTCAGGATCGGAATATTTTGTGAAACAGTGAAATATATATATATCTATACTTAGATTCGAAACTTAAGTATTAAATTTTAGTTAGATTTCCTCAGCTAGCAAAGTTGGAAGATTGAGACAAAAATATTTTTACAGTCAATTAAAGTAAAGTAAAATTTATAGGTGTTTTGAGGCTCACTAAAAGAATATAAATAAAAAAAAGTACAACATTAAGCCCCTTATTAAAATGGCTATGAATTTCACTTTTGTTCTACCATTATATTGGCAGCAGCCCTGGCCATCGATGGGATCTGCCGTATGTACTTTCATCACGAGAGTCAAGGGAGCAAGAGAGAATTACCATTGCTTGCACTAACTTAAAAGGCACAGCACAGGCCTAGAGGTGACAAACCTCCATGAGCTTGGAGAAAAAGAATGAAACTTCACATAACTGTACTGAAATCATACTGAAATCAGCTGATATCAGTGACAATTTTATATGAAAATAAATTAATAGAATGTAAGGCAAATAAGTTAGGGATTTCCTAATCATAACGTATATATTAATAAATAAAATTAGTTAATTAGTATCTTGGATTGAAGCTAAAATTGCATTATAAATTTAAATTGAAAAAATTCACTACCTTGAGGTGTCCATGAATCAATAATACTAATAAAATGTATACATACTGTAATACTATTACAGTGTAATAAGGGTTTCTGCTTATTTGACTGGAGGCCTTGTTCTGCAGAAACTAGGGGAAAGAGAGGAGGTGTACCTTGATGTTTCAGTTTCTCCCGCTCTTTCATTCCGCTGCTTCTCTGTACTCACCTCATATGCCTCTCACCAACACTTAGCTTATATCACTGTTAAATACTCATCACAATCTTTTCACTCACTCGCTCACTTATTGTTCTAATTGTAATGTTTTGTTTCAAAAACAACAATGTTGATAAATATTCATATAGATTGGTTGTAACTGGGGGTAGAAAGCTCTTAATTTTCTGGTTTTGTGATGTTCTTACTGCTTAACATCATAATTTTGAAACTATTGTTTTGAATTATTTCATCTCCAGTTACTTTTACTCTATTGTGTTGTCGGGCCACGGTGGCAGAATGGTCAGGCCATTCGTCTTCCACCAAGACGATCCGGGTTCGATTCCTGGCGGGGTCGGTTCCCAGATTTTTGCATGTGGGAATCATGCCGGACGATGCCACTCGTCTGCTGGTTTTCTCGGGGATCTCGTGTTTTCCTCGCCCTTTCATTCCGATGCTGCTCCATACTCATCTCATGTCACCCCTCACCAGAGGTAAAGACCTCGATGTTGAGTGCTGACCACTCACTCGATTGTGTTGCTTTTGTTCTCTCTAATGATTCCTGTTCGCTTATAAGCAAATTGTTAATAATTTTTTCATTCATGTTGTACAGTAGCTATGCTCCACAGTTTTTTATAAGCACGTACAAACTGCTTAATGAATGGAGTGTATTATGTAGATCCGTGTTCTTGAAAGTTTTTTATGTACCCAGTTGTATAGAGGATTGTGTTACTGTTAATTTTGTGTATGTTTTTATTTGTAGTGAGTGGTGCACTGCAAATGTGTGCATCGTTGATGTTAACAAGGTGTCACTCGACAAGCCTATAAGTCTGGCTGCCTTTGTTCGAAACAATATTCCTTGTGTACCGACGCTATTCCTACACGAGTTTCTAATGCGGGAGTCCCCACCCTCCCCTGAAGAGCTCGCCATCGCAGAGTACAAGGAGCTGTGTCGGCAGCGGGAGCAGTTTGCTGCCTCATCATGATGTACAGTACACGTGGCTCTACTTCTCTTCGGGCCATGTTGTTTTGTGACCTTAGTCACTGATCAAATCAATACACTACTCAGTACACATTTGAGTAAAGTGAAATATTTATGTAATACCTTATAGGTTTTATGTACAGTGCTCTGTTTTGAACCATGTAAGTGTTTCGGATATCTCTCCAGTTACACCTGCATGTATTATAAGTAATTAATTTTTTGTGATTTTTTTTCCTGACCTTGTTTCATAGTTATGTGCACTAATGCAAGTTTTTCACAGGCCTGTGTTGCGTAACTCTGTGAATGAAATTATGGAGAAATGTATTGTGTAATGCTGTTTGATGCTGTGTTCAAACATTTGAACATTTATGTGAGTAACGGGCAGAGGAATTAACTTATTTTTCTGTTCTTGTAAGTTTTTTAAAGAGATCAATAAAATTTGGTAATGTACATTATTATGGAAGAGCTGAAATCATACAATATAAAATGTAACAGAAGTAGTAGGTAAATAGTCATAAACTTACATGGTGTAAAAATCAACTCTGCTTGTTCTGAACTGAACTGGAGAAGTTTTGGATGTACCTTGGGGAAGTTCCATACATATTCATCTAAGATTCTGTTTGTTTTATTAACAGTGTACAACTAGCAGTTTACATAAGTAAGTTGTTTGTATTTTGCATAGTTATTTTGCTCGTAATTGAAATTTATATATGAACCATATTGGAAAAATACACTTTTTTATTTACTGATTTAAAGCGTAACAAAATTTATATTTGCGCTTGGTGTTTTAATTTGTGATGTTGGAATGTATGACTGAACAGTGTCCCTTAAGTTGGTTTGACTATGTTTGTAGTGTAGTACCTAGTATGTGATGTTGTAGCATGATGACTACAGTCTCGTGTGTATTGTCTATAATGTCAACTACTTTGGTACTGGAGCTTCTCGTGACATTTTGCACACAAGATATCATCATGCTGTTATCATTTACCAGACGATCACTCCAGGTTGTAATGTGGTTTCATTTTGGCTTTCTCAGGGGTATTCTGTGTGTTGCTAGAGAGGTGATGTACTGACAGGTATTACTCAGCTGCATGAATTATGATAGCTCTCTGTAGCCACGGAGTTGTTGGAAGGCATCGCCATCTGTACATTCCTTTCCATCGTTGCTCCTGTCGTGCTATAGTAAGAATATTAATAGAGAAGGTTCAAGACTGCATTATGCTGCACTGGTTGCTGACATACCGTATTGTATACTGCCAGGCGTCAAGCAGGCTAAACAAGATTTTGTACAACCTGTTTTGAGGTCATATTAAGTAGTTTTTTTTTATTATTATTATTTTTGCAAACAGTTCAAAACTTTTTAATGGACTGCTTTAAAATAATCCATGTTTAAGAGAATATGGTGCACAATTCTATGTAGGCATTTTGCTAAATATTGCACTGTTTGTTTGTAAAAACTTTTTCTGCTTGATTTTGGCTTATTTTTAAACAAAAAACAATAATATTTTAGGTGCAAAAAATTTGAAAAAATATGTGTGTTATTGAAAAATTTTTGTACAAACTGTGATATATTTGCGACAAAACAATGTATAAGTGATACGGAATAAAGTAAGCACTCAAAAAAAGCACTAATTAATTTTTATTTTCTGCCAGTTTATATCTTTCCGCAGAGAAAAAACGCAAATATTGTCATCTGCTTTTATTTACATAGGGTCATGCAATGTTTACAACTACATTAAACTGCTCCGATAAATTTTATCTACAATATCTACTCATTAAATGCACGAGGGCTGAATACAAGATATAATAAAAAGTAATCGTTGTTATAAATATCTGCGAGTTGTCTTATAATACTGGTTCCTGTCCATTGACTAATTGATAACAACATGCACTATTGCCGTTACGAATCTCGTAAATGCGGGCATAGTTTATTTGAATTTGTAACTCAAAACAGCCACTAAAAACACACGACACACCCATAATTCAAGAATTCCAGTTTCGTTCAGTTCAACTGTCACGAACGACTCACCTAACAGAAACAATAAGTAACGTATTTTCTTAATATATGAAATAAAAAGTACGTTGTTTTAAGGCTGGCAAAAGTAAAACATAATTTACAGAATACTGATGGTTTCGCATCATTTAGCAATGATATTCATAGCAATTTACAATACCTTTGAACAGAATGGACACACACACAAATGATGCAACTTGGCAAAGCTGTGAAAAAACGGACTTGTCGGTGGAATTTTGAACTGTCTGAAGTGCGGAGCAAGCGGTAACGTACAAGATGACCCGAGGCTGGCGATAGCGTCACATTCTTCTGGTGCCAATTAAGTCTAATTATACTGTAAGTAGAAATGTCAATAAGATCATAAATAAATATTTTGAAGCATATCAAATACAGAGAGGTTGATTTCATCTGATATTCTTTCACTAATGTATTCAAATAGGAAAATACGCGGAAATAACATGCGATGGATCGCTACCAACCATACAAGCAGTAAAGTAACTCTTGTTAATGGTCACTTATATGCAGTAATGGCTAGTGATTTTTTTGAAAGGTTAAATCTCTAGTGCTCACTTTATCCCGAATGACCTATACATATTTTTCTATATGAAAATTTTTGTGATATAAAAATATGTTTTCAAAATCAGTGTAAAATGATAGGTTGTGGCCTTAATGACCCAGTTTGGACTGAAGCGTAAATTGCGTAGTTTCAACAGGAGAGAGTGTATTAAGGAGTGGCAGGTGTATCTTCCTTGTCATCTTTCATACTATGTATCCCTCAGCCCTGGAACACAGGCAACATGTCTCCGTACTGTATACGCTTCACAGGATTTGTTTACGAGCTTTATTGCTGTATGTTGATTACCATTGGCAACACAATTGCTCTGTGCAGTATGATCATTGGCTGGTCGAAGTCACACCGTGGCTCAGGGACTGCCACAGGGCTGGCTGGCACTGTGTCGTGCTTGCATAGAAACATTCAAGCATAGAATCTCCTGGCCTGTTGTTTGTAATCAGACTTGTCTGGCAGTTTGTAGCTGGGATGGACATGGCTCTAGCCAGCATTGTTGCCTCATTATGTCAGATGACAGGTGAGCCTGGGACTGTACTGTTAGATCTTGCCTACCACCGCAAGTGTGTTAATCCATGTCTTTCCTCATGCCTTTCCTTGCAGCATACTTGGTGGTAGTAGCTCTTTGCACAGTGGCGCAAAAAACTCAAACCATTTTTTATGGAATGCTTTGAAAAAATTGAAGGCTAACAGTGGTCATACAATGCACAATTTTATGCAGGTCTCACGGCATTGTAGTAAATGTTGCATTTGGCGTACATTCAGTTGTATTGCTGATAATGGAGCTACTGTACACATTTATAACACATTGGAGTTCACGCCATACCTGTTCTCACCACATAAACAACTGGATTTAATACATTTTCACAAACTAAACGTAAGTTGCTGTTGTAGAGTTAGAGTAATGCATATCAAATCCAATGATGTCACAGTGACATCAACATGGCGATACTTGTTTTTACTGATCTAAAATAAACACTTTTTATTTGCATGTTTCTCGAGTTATACTGACATAAATAAAGAAAGTGTGGCACCATTATTCATTAAATTAAACTAAATTTAATTAAAAATAGAATTTAAAAATAAGTATTTTCCCCATTGGGCATTTCCAATACTTTTGGAAATGACAGTAAAAGTAAATATGTAGCGCTGGTGTAGCTGGCCACTTCTCTCAGCTATGCTGTGTGGTATGTCTCATAGTTTGAGCCTTCCTTTAGGCATCTTGTAAGATGGTGTGCCTTGCAAGTGATAGAATATTGTTACATAGGTTGTGAGAAGCTTAGACATACTGTCAACTGCAAAAATGTTTATTATACAATGTTCATTTTTAAGTTCAAACGGGCATCAACGTTGCAGCTACATGGTAGGGTTGATGTAGTACTACTCAAGTGTATGGAGTTACAAAATTGATACAGTTGTTGCAGTATCTAATACTAGTTTTTGTCATATTTCTGGTGTGTTCGTATCAACATTTATGATATTAGCAATTATGGTAAATAAAACTGTACTTAGATGTAGTGTAATGGTACTGATGCGACCACCAGACTCCACACATACGTCACGGTTACATTGAATCAACTTTATTTCACTTGTAGGCTACTGAGATTGCTCCGCGCAGCTTGATGTTCTGCTCGCCGGCAGAGACTCGACTCTCATCTCGTTGGTTAGGGCGGGTTCGAAAATAGATCATCTACTAATAAGAATTAGCCAGTTCTACGTCGCGGTTACCAGATGCGATGAAAGAAACACCGAGGTTCAAGGTTATCGTTCTGTTTACTCTGCATAAATTAATCCACTTACAGTTTCCCTCACCAACAACAATAACATGAAAACTGTGGACTCGACTGATCTACTTCCAAGGACCTGTACTATGTGACTAATCATAAGAATCCAACCCAGGCTTAGCACAACAAAACTTTAACCAATTGCCTTGATACATGGCGATTCCCAACCACGTGGCATTGCGGGTGCTACCTTCCCGCACATCCGCACACTTTGACAACCAGCACACTAAGAAGGAACCGGAGGTTCTGCTCCACGGCGCTAGTGTCGTCCCCGGAACACTCCCAAGATGGCAACCCGTGCCAATGATCAACTCGCACAACCATTTACCTCAAGAGCATCCAAATGAAATTTAGGTTCCTTTCCTTGGCTAATTTTCTGTTACTAACTGAGAAAATAAATCAGAAATTACCAACTTACAAATTACAAATACACTTTTCTCATCTTCAGCTTCCCACAGTTGGTACAGTGCTATGACATCACACACCTTACTCTCTCCAAGACTTCAAACGGGAAAGTTTCAAACTATCTCCCGGGAAGTTCGAACATCAACAAAACCACCATATATAGAGATTACCATCATAATACATAAATGCAGTTACCATAATCATTTCTCGGATGGTCTCGTCTATGTGTACAGTAAATATAGAAATGGAACTAACAATAGTCCTAACGGTTCGGTCCACTGTACTTAAGCTACAGACTTCATACATTAAATAAGCGACAGATCTCCTTCACTAAAATAGGAATGTTCTTATTTCAGTCCATCATTATGGTTGGATTCCCTTTTCCACTGTCTTTTCGACTAAACGCAGTTACTCAGTCCTGGATACTTATGACTATTTGCGTCCTTACACTTAAACTCACTGTTATTAATATCTTTGGCGCATCGCCACACCAGTAGGCCGGGCAACTACTCACTGGGTGGCTTCACACATACCGTATTTGCCGGCATATAAGAAGACAATTTTTACATATTTTTGGCCCTCAAAAATTGCTACTCGTCTTATATGAGGGTGCAAAAATTTTTGATAGCCAAAAATCGTTTGAAAGCTAAGCTGTAAGCTGTGGAGTTGTATGATGTTTCAAAGAATTGCTTTTTTCGTCACAAATGAAAACGAGTGCCCCGTTTATTTTAATAAAATTAACGATACGAAATTTTAATGAGCGTCATTCATAATAAAGGACACTTCCTCGCAGCGAAGCAGCGATCGATGCGAGCGCGTGCCGTGATACTTTGTCTCGCCAGCCTATAACTCTCGGGCAGAGAAAACTAGGATCTAGGTCCGTATGCTTTCATCCTTTATCTCGCAAGCACAAGACTCTCGGGCGGAAAAAACGAGGATCTAGGTACCGTACCACACATTCTTGTGTCTACCGTCTCGTGCTAGGCTGGAGGACAACAGCGCACAGGAATGCGATGACCTTGCAAGCAGCTGTTGTTACCCGGCGTTACCATGTAGTGCGCTGCGTGCCTTAGGCCGGCGTTGCCAAGTCGCGCACACCTGCCGGCAAATGGAGATATCGCCGGCCGCCGGCGTGCATTTCCTTGGCTCTTGGGCGCACAGAGAGCAGGATTAGTCAATGTTATTCGTTTAAGTATCTACTATGATATTTATATGCCGGTAATAAATGCAATCGAAAATATTTAAACTAAATTTTTAATGTTTCTGGCAAAGGAAAAAAATATTTTTCTGTCTGGAATTTCAAAATTAGTAATTTACTTTTTTTTTCAAGATTTTGTACCTTCAAAACTATGACTCGTCTTATATGCGGTGTCGTTCTATATGCCGACTAATACGGTATACACAGATGTGTCACAAACCAAATGTCCAGCAAACGTCCTGGGATTCTATTAGGCCTATAATGACTCCTAGGGCGGGGGGATGAGGACTACACTCTTAAAGTACTTTATGCCACAATGCATTAATGTCACTACAAACTTCAGATACACACCAAGTACTTACTATTCTTTCAAAATGTTACTAGAGTTATGTTTTAGCCACTAACCTTTGAAATTTAATTATTTTGGTTGGATCTAAAATACAAGAAGTGTAAAACACATTTATTAAATTGTATGAGACTGTCAGATTGTACTTTCTTTAAATTCTTAAGAACTAACATTTAACACACATAACAGTAGCAGTAAATATCTCGCCATGTGCCAGCATGAGCCATGTTAATGCAGTGATGCCACGCCAATATTAAAGTGTTTCGCAGTCACATAATAATCCCTGTAAATCTCTTCTTTCAATGAGGAAAAATCTAAAACACAAATGTTTATGAAGTAAACTATGCATGTACGGCTTACTTTTCTATATATAGCACAGCATATCAGTGTGTGGCAATGCAGTTTTTATTCATACCTGTAGTTATTCATTACAGTGTACGCATTGCTAATTGTGTTTTATAATTTTCTTTCTGTTGAATAAAGCAAAAATGTGCTTGTTTTTTACTTAGATCTGTCTGGGACAATGGTAGTACTGCAGTGGGGAATCTGCCATAATATTTCACCAAGTTATTTCAGTTCATGATTTATATGTTAAAATGGGAGCTGGTATTCAATTCACTGAATGTGTGTTTGTTCAGAGATATTATATTTTAAATTAAAAAAAGCATATTTTATGAGACACTAAGAAAAGTAAAGACTATGCTTAGCATGCATGATTACAATATTAGTCTGTATTTACGTCACTTATTCTGTGTATCACTTCTCCTATGTTTGTCATGTAGTAGTGGCTATGTGATATTTGGTTGGTGTCTTGTGTTTTAACAGTACTGTATAGTATTATGATTGTTCATCATTGTATTGATAACTTCAGCCTTACATTAGTTTTTTAAGTTATGCATTATTCTTTTGCAACTTAAATTAATAAACTTTATAAAACCAGTAATTGACATATGGTGTTGTATGGACCAACTATCTTGTAGTAATTCTGATTTCTTATACTATGTACTATAAATGTTAATATTACAAATTCATATATATTATAAAATTATAAAATAGTTCATTTAAATGATGTGTACGTGATACCATGATTCGGAGAAGTTGTAAATTTATTTATCTATTTTTTACAAAGTTAAAATATTGCAACTTGCAATTTTTATGAGATGTTAGTTGCAGTGCGTGTTGTATAGGCTTCAACGTACTATGTATTTGAGATGATGAAACTACCGTAATAGTTTGCTAGACAGTACAATTGCTGTAGAGTACCGAAATTCGCGTGCTTTATGTGCGTATACAACAGTGTCATTAGTTGCACAGCAGTCAGCATCTACGGTCAGGAAATGTTTGTTAACACGTGGTATGCGTGCAAGTTAATTAACAAAATATTTGATATTAATTTTATGCTCATGACATTTTTGTAAATTTATGTATAGAGGTGACTTGAGGGTTGTGCTTGACAAGTGGGTAAACAATGAGTTTGTATTAGAAACATGTGTTAAATTATTTACTTTTAAATTTTTATAATTTTAACGTAACTCTTCTTAACAATAATTGTTTTTAATGCATTTTCTTGAGTAATACTGCCATGGGCATTATAAAGGTTTAGTCCATAGAGGGGGATGGGGGTGTGGCATAGGTATGGAGAAAAAAAAGCTTAAAATACACATAAATGCATTAAGTATTTTTGATATGTTTTTTTAAAATACACATGGTTCCCTTTATATCTATAAGAACCAAAATTTAATCTTTCTAGTAGATACAACTGAGCAAAAAGCAATACATGCATAAAAATAAAAATCACGTGTACTCAAAGTATGATCTCATAAGTTTATAAAAAAATGTGAAGGAAATGGTTGTTTTATATTATATTGGAACCCACTTTTTTGCTTCTCAAGTGACCTAGAAAAATTGTTATTAAGTGCAGGAAAGGATATAAAGAGGGAAATTTATAAATAAAAGCAGCAAATTGAACCACAAAAAGTAGGTGTAAAATGTGTGAAAATGTAAAAACTAGGGTTGTCATAAGGGTTTATATGGTTTTAGTCAAAACATATTCTAATCAACTTTAAACACTTAATGTGGTATTATTAAACAATTTAATTTGCTGCCCTCAAATGAATTCATAAACTCCATGTGCATAAGTGGTGCTTGAGAGAGGAACAGCCTTCAAACAGCATTCAAATCTTTTTGCTGATTCGTGTAGGAATGCTAGGTCCAGAGCAGGGTTAGTAGATGGTAGGTTGGCTCAAAGGCCCGCTGCGCACTGAATGGCTGCCTGCTCGTGACGTAACTCACAGCCTTCGCTTTGCTCTGGCCCGACCGCGCGACACATGAAGCAAATACATACACTGTAAACCCGACTCGTTAGTACAACTAAACCGTAAGACCTAACAGCATGAAACTTAATTATTGAATATAAGTTTATGAGGTCAATGGACGACTTGAAAAGAGGCGTAGCCTAGTAGTTACGGCGAGACTCGCCAGAGGCGCTACTAGTATCTGTGGGAAACACGGAACGTAAACAAAAATGTTTTCAAATGGACGAAGCAGCATATTGAAAGAGTTAGTATAGAAGAAATCATTGAATTATTTTAAAACTTTCGACATGAGTAGTGGTTTTAGTTTTGTAGGGAATTTGAGAAGTTTCAGGCTTTCTAAAGAAGGCTACTGTTTGTTTGTGTCATCGTGTTACGAAGATGTATGGACAACAAGAAATGATAGTGCTGTTTTTATGAAGACGTATTGTTACCCACGACAAAAAAAAATTGTGCGACAGAACGGTGTATTTTTCTAGTGAATAAATGGATAACGAGTTTCACGTTACACGCGCATACTACACATGTAAAGCAGGGTACGTATTTTGCAACTTACACCAGCATTAAATATCAACCGCTCATTGAAAAACGTAACATGCATGGTGCTTTCGAGGTTAGGCCTATGTAAGTAAATATTATTGTCACATACAAAATAAGTTGGTCATACTTTTACTACTCATATTCACGTCTAAGTATGAAATAATAGTTATTGAATTTGTCAGGCATTTAACACGTTTAAACATAAATTGTGGAGTATAAATATAACGTAGGTTAACGCTGTGTCCGACATGGCGATTTGCTAGTTTCTTAGTTTTGTGGCTTTTTATCGTTAAATTTGGACGGCTCTGTTTGTATCCTTTACATACAATTCAATAGTATACGTCATCCTTTTTAGATACAAAGTTGGGTCGCATGATAGTTTTGCCTACAAAATCTGCCAATTTTGACACGCAATAAGTAAAACAGTCGAGAAGTTTACAGGTGGAAGGCTTCACGTGGTATAATAAAATTCACAAGACAGTATACAATAAAATACATTATCTGCATTTTCAACGTGCAAATCAATTCTTGGCAACAATATATCTAATTTCAAAAAGCATTCATGCCCAAATGTCAGTACAGCAACGCTGAAAACCGTACGTATAACATGTAAGTGTAGGGAATATTTAGTTATCCGCCATAACATTCAACAGTGTACAAAGTATGAACTGTATTTTTTATAAACAATAAATTCACTTTGCAGTAGTTTAAAGAGAAGTTGTAGAATAGGCCTGTTATTTTTGACATCTCTTATTTTGTGGGAAATAAATTATATATTAAGTGTTGTAATTCTGTATATTTTTAACAGTTCAAAATATTAGCTTTAGTGTGGGTACTTACAGTCTCTTGGAAACGTTTTTCACAACAAGTACAGTAGGCTAACAATATTAACGAGTACTGTACGTAACATTATTCCACGTATGTCATATTTTACAGTACAAGGAATTAATGTAAACTGTAGGCATGTTTGTTATAGACAGGCAAAGTATACCTTATGTACAATAGTTAACAGCTTTTATTTACATTTAATAAGTACGCCTACGTTGATTTGATTTGAAGAAATAATTTAATTTAAGTATAAAATTTTGCTTGCAATTGTTTATGGTCTACATGTAAGACTAGTATCACATAAGAAAGTATACTACACATGTAGGCTTCTAACAACTGTAGAGGAGCTAGCATTTAAAGTGTATGGTTAGTGTTTATGAAGTGAATTATTATTTCAATATAATGTTATCCTACATCTGTACTAAGAATGGGTAATTTTAAGAAAGTCCTCATGTGTTAATTAATTAGTAAAATATGCCTTTTAAAACACAGTTCAAAGACACATGAAATGTTAAACAATAAAATGCTGCAGCTTTTACAACAATGCACAGGTATTTTACTTATCACTTTTATACTTCAATTTTCGGCAAAGTTGTTTAGAACCATTGTGGTGATATATAGGTAAATATACTTGTAATGGCATCTTTTTTAAGAAATTTAAAACCACCGAGAACTGTTTGGTAATCACTTTCAACTAAGTGTTTTGGGCACGGTGTTATGGGAGATGACCGATCGTCCCGCCTAACCTTCGCTTTCCAATGCTTAAAACTCGTAGGGTCACTGGAAAATGCATGAAATATTATTACTTCTGCATAACAAGAACTTTTGAATACTGAACCATTTTGCTTTACCGGCTACAAACACATGCCTGACCCACTGTTTCCCTTACGGCACAGTGAAAGGCATGGCTGGCACGCTTCTGTTTACCCACAGTTCATCCCTTCCCCCTTTTGTCACGTGATGTGGTGACGTCAGAAGGCGGGTATCTTAAGTCGTCCATTATCGACATAACAGTTTTAATTTGTCTGGCATATTTCTGTAGCAGTAAAAATAATCATTACAGTGGCTTTTCCAGACTTCTGTCATTATTATAGAATAACTCACACACAGAAACCCCCCTTCCCCCTCCCCACACAACCACACACGCACACAGTTTTCCATGTTAAATACTGTGAACAAATAAAATACTGCTATAAACAGAAACAAAATGTGTGAGCACTGTGTTTCTCCGATAACTTCGCACAGCATAATGCAAGATAACAGTATTTATTTGAACACTGCATTAAGGCAGTTGGACGGTATTATGCATCACTAGACTATGTGTCATTTGTTGAGCTTTGAACCAGTTCTACAAAAAGTATTTTAGTCATACATCCTGTTGTTGTAAATATTGTTTTTATATTAATACAACTATATTTGTAAGACTTGTTTGAAATGTGAAAATGTTTTAACATGATTTACTGTTACTTTACAATTGGCACATACTCTACTGATGTACAACACTATCCAATTATTGTCCAATTCCTATCCACTTAAATAGTTTGTATCATATGTAGTTAAGAGAATCATTAGAATGCAGGACTTTAATAGTGTAATAACCCTAAATTGTAAAGGTTTCTCTCAGTTTTAACCTAAATGAGCTTCCTACAAGGATTAGTAGTAAAGCATTGTATAGTGTATTATGTCTTGAGCACTTCCTAGCAACGGACGGTGTCGTACATTGTTATGCGAGGTAAATTCACCTCCGTAAACACCACATTACAAAAGTTTGTGAATTATTTATTTTTTATTTAATAGTCATAAAGGTTACGTAAAAATATAAATATTGTAAACATACTACTTCTCAGTAACGTATGAGATTAACTTACATATGTAGACAGCAGTGGAAGTTTTCTCAACCACCATACTTTTGTTTCAACTGAATGTACATATTTACAGACATAATAATCATGCCTACAGATACCCCATTAAGGTCATGCTTCCTTGTTTATACTTTTTTTAGTGATATTATTGTTACGCCCAAACGAGGGCAGATATCAAAAATATGTCTGGCAGTTAAGTTTCAAATCGTCTTCTCCATGTTGGCTGGTTTTTTTCCAAGGAAGTAAATAGTATGGTTTTAGCAAATTATGTAACAAACGAAATTTGGTTAATTGAGTTTTTACACGAAGCCGTATAATTTCTTGTTTTGAAAAAAAAAAAAATAGCTATCTAGTCAGAAATAATGTAAACAAATCTGCTAACCAGATATTTATAGCTGGTCTTGCTTAATCTTAAAGAAATAATTATATCAGAAACAGTATAAACAAGAGAGCACGGCCGTAAAAAGAGAACTATACTCCTCTAACAATCAATATTAGTGGCTGCAGATGAGTTTAAAATAAGAAGAGGCAATCAACTTTACTTCAGCAATTGCAACAAGCAATAAAATTGTTGCAAATACATAATTTTCATGTGTTTCGTAAAAGTTAGTGGTGCTAGGTGGGTTTAATTGCTTAGCGTAGCACACTGCTCTTGTTTTATTAGTACAGTAATTTGAATTGTATAGTTTATTGTAACTATGTTTTTTTTATTCTGAACATTTACTTACTAGCAAGGTGTAGGAATGTGGAAAGAAGGCAAACATGAGAACTTTACAGTTTTAAGATAAGAGGAACTACAGAAGCATCACATTACTGTAATTGTAGTAACTTGTTTACTAGTAATCAGGAATACACACCCACCCCATCGCAAGTCGTAACTGAACACCTAGCAAACAGTAATAAGTGTTGAATTTCACATGACAATTACGTATATCATTTCTGGGGAAATAAACTACTACTTCCCTGCGAGCTTTTTTTTTTTCCCAAGCAAATAGTTTATCCAAAAGGAAAACCGTGTGCAAGAAGCAGTGATAAGGAGACTGTGAATGGAGGACTTCTGTTGGAGTCATTTCCAAAGTTTTTTTTTTCTGAAGTACTTGCTAAATTCTACACTAAATTTAATTTACTTATATGTTTCTTTTTAATTTACTAATGTAAGCTTTTTGGCAATTTACTCCATTTCTTTGCAATTGATGAAATCATAAACAAAATTGTTATTTTACATTAATATTGTTAACTAACCAAAACAGAGACTAGTTCTTTGCCAAAATACACATGAAATTTTTTTTTTTTTTTTTTTTTTTTTTTTTAAACTGCTGTCAAGGTTTAAAGTCATATTTTTAATTTGAATTGTTAAAACACACGCAAGCTTCTACTTAACATATCAATTGCGTGTATTTTGTAATTCACCTTTTTTTGTATAAATGCTCTTGCTAATTTATATTTACATGCCACATTGGGAACTGTACTGATTAAAATAGAGTTTATACAATACTTGGGGAATAGTTTTGATTTCTTTCTGTAAGAACAGTGTCAGCATTTGTGTTTGATGCTACCATTATTTTTAATTTTATCATCAATATCGCTAAAAACAAAAAAAAGCTAAAAATTTTTACAATACGTGAATGTATAGCAGAATTATGTACTGTGTGCATTTGAGCTATCTCTTTATGTAAACATTCATATCGTTAAACTGTGCATATTCCTAACTACAACTTTACAGTATTAATTTATACTACCAATCCAATAAATACGATCATGTGAATAATTTTTAAAAATAACTACCACCTTAGAATGCAATTTAGCGGTAGTGAGTATAACTGCTCGAAATACATGTTAAATGTGTGTACTTATAAATATGTAGGGCCTACTGATACCAATAGTTTAAAATCAGTTATGTTTGATGCTTCGCAGATTAACATAATTGTATCCTAAGACAGTCAGTTTTAAGATGAATTACACCCTCGGGTGAAAATAATATAAGTTTGCATGCATCAGATAAAACTTTAGGATTATTAAGAATTCCATTAAATTTGTGTGATAAAGGCAGCAAGAAATATTTATTTCCAAAGTAAATAAAACCGTGCAATATTGATGTGAATTAACCAGAGGCATTTGTGAAAAACAGGAAGCTTTGTAAACTTACATCAATACAGTATCGGGCAAAAGTTTAAGACCACCATGTAAAATCATCAAACGGCTCATAGGACATTAAGTTTTGCCACGATATCGATGACAATTTTTTTGAATATTCTTGCAGGTATAAGAAAATAATCCCCACAGATACAATTTGATGATATTGTAATGGGTCGGGGCGGCAGAATGTGACGGGGCCTGATACTTCTCGCCGTCACGTGCTGTTGTTTATATATTTTGGAGGTTAAGTATTTTAAACGGTGTCCGCTCAGAGAGAAAACATTTAAGTGGACATATATAAAAAAAAGAGAAGAAAAAAAAATTTCCGATTAGTTTTTTTTTTTTTCTATTTAATGGTTCACTTGTACATTGAACACTCACTGTTTAACCACTTAAACTCATTTCTGTCACCTGTTCAACTTCGAAACGTAAACATAAACGGGTGATGCAAGTGCTCAACTTGACGCAGTCTAGAGTGTTCACCCAGGCAAATACTACTTAGATAACCTAACTAGCTAATGAAAAATGATGAACAACAAAGCATTGCAGGCAATACCGCCCACTTTACTCCCGAATTCGCCCTCTAGGCTTCACAACCCCTCTGCCCCGTCCAACACGTCCTCCTCCTTCCGCCATGACGCCCCAACTAATAAACTCCCGAGAAAAACTTAGCCGGCCATCTCCCGGCGACCGAGTCCACGCTCCGATGACACACAACTGCTACTGACCAATTATAAACCAGAAAAACTTAGCCGGCCATCTCCCGGCGACCGGTCACGATCTCCGATGTACGACGACTGAACTGATTAAAAACTCAAATAAACAGAAAAACTTAGCCGGCCATCTCCCGGCGACCGGTCACGATCTCCGATGTACAACGACTGAACTTCCTGGGTGAACACACGGACTTACTCTGCCGAGCGGCGGAGGGATACACCAGGATCCAACTTGCCTAAAAAGCTGGTTAGTTGACGTTTATAACCTAAAAATTGTACGTAACATAGATACTGATAAATTTACAAAGCATTTCATTTCATACTCCCAGCTAAATATTCATTATTTTATTAATTAGGGATGTGCAGCGTTCTCAATCTGTCGCGGATCACCACCTTTTTAGTGTTGTTGCACACGATACTACCCCCCACGTCGGTCGAGAAACGCCCTGCCGAGTCCCCGCATTCCAGCACG